>NDXB01022623.1:93197-107449 GCA_002631895.1 Agapornis roseicollis
TTTTTTTTTTTTTTTTAAAGTGGAGGATTTTAGATATTCTGTTAATTTCTTAGCATTACAGCAGTCACCACCATAAATCTTCTGTTAAGACTGCCTGTGCTTTTCCCCGGTCTGCAGGAGGTTGCTTAGCAACCTCCTTGGCTTAGTCATGTGATAAAAGTACTGAGATGACAAAAAAAGTTCAGGTTAAAATTATATATATGAAAAAAGAGGGAATACTTTTCACTTCCAGAGCATACTTTTCAAAATGACTGGCTAGGTAAAAGGAAAACTAGATTTGAACAACCTGAAAATTTGTTTTCATTGTGCTCAGATACTTGAGGTGTAAACATTCACTGAACCACAAATTCCAAGCAATTTGTTTTGAAACTTTACAGAAAAATCCACTCCAGACTTCCAGTGTTCAGAAAAACACTTCACTGGTTAAACTGCAGTGCAATCCCCTTGATAGAATAAAATTGCATGTATCTGCAAACAGAATTAATGTCATTATGACATTTACTGATCACATAAAGTACTTTAAAATACTTGAACACATCAGAACATATGTGTCTTTGTAAAGGACTTCCATTTTTAAATGTTAAACTCTCTTTAAAGTAGAATGATTTTTGAAAGCCTATTTGGATTCCTAATACAAAGCTTCGTACAACCACTACCCTTTTTTAAATGAACAGTTTTGGTGGTTTTTGTTTTTCCTTAGAGAGTTGATGGAGCCTTCATCAGAGAAATTTTGAGCTGGTATTACTGCCTTTCAGAATTTCAGAGAGCAAGGTTTATTGTTTTGAGTTTTCAAGCTCACACCAAATGGAAACGTTCTTGGTGCTTTTTTCTTTTCATTATGTCAAATATTCAATTTTTTTCTTTTTTTTTTTTTTTTTTTTTTTTATACTTTTAAATTTCATTTTGTGCCCTGAAAAATTTCCTCACTGCTCCTCTAAATATTGAAAAACAGCTGAGAATAATGAGCATAATCTTGTTGCTTCTTAGGTAATTGTAACTCCATCAACTTCATTGTACTGACCTGGATTTTCCTGAGTAGCAAANTTTTTTCCTTACAGAACGTTAAATTCACACATTCATGAAGACCTTGGCTAAAAATTCTCTCTTCCTTTGCTGAAAAACCTAAATTCTGATAGAGATTTTGTCAAGAAGGTGATAGAATTGGTTTCAAATATGTAGTTTCAGAAATCAGATTACTATTAAAGGATTACTGGTTTTATTTTTGTTGTATATTTTGGCTAGGTTCACCCACATTGTGACTTCTTGTTTTGGGGAACATTCCTTCCCCATTTTGAGGTATCAATGAAATAAAGAAGACTGATGGATATGTTGATTTTCTTTTACAGCTATATGAACTTTTAAAATGGAAATTTGTGTTACTAGGCTGGTGCCTCCATTTCCTTGTATGACTTCATTGTTAATTTAGAGATGTTATCTCATTCTCTTCCATTTTATAACCCCACTCACCAAGCTGTTTGTCAGTGTTTCTGGCTTGTGCTGATACCTGTCCTGTTAGTAGCAGACCACAGCCATCGCCTTGCTCTGCCTGATGGGAATGTTTTTGCTTTCCTTACCTTCATCACTTTTCAGTTAGTGAGTCAGTTCCTTTTGTCCTTGGTTCTGCAACCTCTCTGTTTGAACAAGAATATATTTTCCTGGCTTGTGAAAGGTTTGTCCTAACCGATGCCTTGCATCTGCCAGCTGAGCCTACCCTGAATTTCCAAATAGAGATGTATTTTTTGGATTCATTTAATCTCTTATTTCATGGGATATTACAGCATCACTATTTTTTGTCTTGCATATATCTTCAAATGTACATTTGTGTTTTTTTTTAAAAATTAATATCAAGAGCTCCTTTTGCAAAATGTCTAATATCTGAAATCTGAGAGGCAGCTCTGACAAACAGAAAGACAAAGTAAAAGCTGACAGCCAGGTTTTATAGATATATGCATTTATATGTTATTTGAAACAAGGAGGAGTAGTTACAACAGAGGAGTATCCTGGCAGCTTTATGAGATACTGCTTTCTTTTTGCTTCTTATCAAGCAGCAACAAGGTCAAGAACAACAGTCCACTTAGATGAACAGAGGTCAAGATAATTGACAGAAAAAAGTACTGTTGAAATACCCCTCTGAGTTGTTTTGCAGGATCAAATATGGTAACTGAAGATGGGAACTCCCCTGACTTCTCATTTCTTTCTCATACTTTAAATACACAAATTATGTCAGGGATAGTAAGATGATTATTTGTGATTTTGGAACACTGAGAAAAAAATATATTACTTACAAGCTTTATTCCTCCTGAGAGTCAACCAATAAATTTTGTTTAGTTAGCATAATATTGATAACTGGAATAAGATTAGCATAAGACTATTAATTTGCCAGTGGGTACATTTTAGTGGCCTGCAGAACATTCAAAGGTTTTATTAAGAGTGCCTATAGATATAATGTAAATTTCTACCTATTAGTTCACCTTTATCCTTCAGATAAACATTCAGGAGATCTAAATAAGTGTTTGAAAGGGCAGAACTAGTTTGTTCTCTCACAGTCCACTGAAGACTGTGAGGAAATTATGTGAGATCAGACCCAGCTTTTCAATTTATGAAGTTAAAGATAGCTGTGTCAGAACAGTGTGGAATTTCATGACACTCTATTGAATATATTGGAAAGGGCTGGAGGGGAGGGTAGGAAGAGCATATAATTCACTGACATACTTCATCACTTCACATACAGACATCACATTCAATTAAGTATAGAGCTCTCTGTCAACAAACTTGACACATGCATCTAGGGAATGTCACCAACCCCCCAACATCAACATTCATGTTATGATGGACTGACAGCTTACCAACTGAGCAAATGTCCCCTGATTTTACCTATTCTTGATTCAGAACAATGCAATGTCCTTGCAGCATGAACAAACTTAATTATCTGTGGGATATGGCTGAGCACAAACCAAGAGTCAACAATTCATACAGCATTAAAAAAAAAAAAATGCTGCATAACGAAATTCAGATCATCGAGAAACTAAAATATAAGGAATCTGAAAATACCAGTTCTCAATATCCAAGGAAACTAAAGATGTGTTTGTATATAAGTTATCCAGATGAATACAACTTTCCATCTGGAATTAAACCACAATAGACCTAGGGAAGAGGTTATGAGTGCTACAATGATATTACCATTTTTTCTTCTTCTGATACATAAGAACATAAAGACACTATGCTACCCCATAGCAGAAAAGAGCAATGGGGTATCTAGCTTGCAAACTGCATCTTTGACAGTGACCAATATTATATGAATGAGAGATGAAGGTTAAACATGCTTCTTCTAAAACACTGCTCTTTATAAATGTAGCTCAATAGGTGTACAGTGCATCTATAAAATGAGGAAAATATGTAGCTTATCTACAGTGTTAATTCTACCACTGTTTAAGAATCTCTTAAAGGATGACAGATTATGCTCAGGACTCTTCATACTCTGTGAGTAGTCTAACGGAAGGATGTGCATAGTGGCCTTGTTTATGCTGAATAGAATAAACTGGCCTCTAAAAATTGGACATCTTTTTGCGAAGATAAGCTTCAGAATGAGTTTGTTCTTTTAGATCCTTATTTTGCCAGCTTGGTCCTACTTAAAAATACACATCAGAAATAGCAATGATTTTGCTTTGGTAAGTCTGATAATGCAATATTGGCTATTTCTGATGTCATACAACTGGCCCATTCAATATGAGCTTTAGTATTTAAATACAGTTTCAATGTGTTCATGAAGGATGCACAAAAGAGCACAAAAGCATGCTTATGCAGTACACAAAAAGGTCTGATATGTTTTTTATCATTTGTACACTGCAAATGGCTCAGGTATAATACCTGCTGCCTTAAAAATATTGCCTTGTAAAAGGGCTATTCACAAAATTACTGAATGGAAGTAATTTAGTCTAAACCTCCCTCTTCAAGATAGAGCAGGTTGCTCAGAAACATGTCCAGATGGCTTTTGAATATCTTCACAGATGGAGACTTCACAACTTCTCTGAGCAACCTGTCCCAGTGCTTGATCACCCTCACAGTAAAAAAGTGTTTTCTTCTGTTCAGATTGATTATGTTTTCTTTTTTTTTTTTTTTTAATTTGTACTGTCAGTGGACATTACCGAGAAGAGTCTGGCTCAGTCATCTTCATTCCTTCCCATGAGATTTTTGTACACATTGATAAGATCCCTCTGAGCCTTCAGTTCTCCAGTCCCAAATTCTTCATAAGACATGCTCCAGTCTCTTAACTACCTTAGTGGCCCTTCATTGGACTCTCTTTAGTATGTCCATATCAGAACTTGACACAGCACTGCAGCTCTGCTTTGTAGCTGATACTCCCCCACTAGGTTTAGGTCTTCCTTGAACCAGACATTCGCTTTCCATTTTATTTGTCAGCTGTTCCCTTGCTTCATTCAGCAGCAGGCTCATGTTTTCCCTTGACTCCCTTTTGCTATTTACAGAATCACAAAATCCTTTCCTATTGTCCTTTATATCCTTTGCCAGATTCTACTTCAAGTCAACTTTTCCTTTTCTAACCTCATCTAAGTACAATGGGACATCAACAGTGTGTACTCCTTCTGGGTTACCTGCTTCTGCTTCCTTTGCACACTTCCTTTTGTGTCTTAGTAAGATGTCTTTGCTATCCATGCAGGCCTCCTGATGCCTTTGACTAGTTTCCTACTTGTTGGGATGAAACTTTCTTGAGGTTGGAGGATGATATCTCTTGCAGCCTTCTTTACTTCCAGGATCATATCCCTTAGGATCCTTCCAGCAGATCTCTGAAGAGGCTAAAGTCTCTTTTCTTGAAATCCATGGCCGCAGTCCTGCTTTTTGCCCTGCTGTCTCTTAAGATCCTGAACTCCCTCAAGTCATGGTCACTGCAGCCAAGACTGCCTCCAATTTTTATATCCATGATCAGTTCATCTTTGTATGAGGTCCAGCAAAGAACCATTCCTTGGTGGCTACTCAGTCACCTGTGTCAGAAAATGGTTGTCAATGCATTCAAGAAATATCCTAGATTGAACGAGACCTGGTGTATTGTCCTTCCAGCATATATTAGGGTGGTTAAGTTCCCCTTGAATTTAAAATAATGAACCAGGGCTCTCTACTGTGAGGTTTCTTCCAGTTGTTTGAACAAGACTTTATCTACTTTGCCTTCCTTCTGCAATAAAGCAAATGAAGTGATAATTTATTGATATACTGGCATTTGGTTATTACGAACTATTTCAAATACTGTGTTTCAACCATATGTCATGTAGAACAGTTTTTTATTTTAGTTTAGCTTATTATGTTGTATTTCAGTAATTGTAATTTCTTGTAACTGTTTGCCAGAAACTGGTCAATCTGTATTTGCCAGAAACTGGTCAATCTGTATTTTTCACCTTTCTTCATGTATTAAGTAGAATTTTGTTGTTGCTTGTTCCTATACTCTTGACCCGAGACTGCCGTTTCTTTCATTAATGCATCATGTTGCTTTTGTTGTTCACATGCATTTGGGACAAAGATTGAGATGTCTGTATGTATATACAATATGATATATAGATAATACCTGCATTCATTTTCTAATGAATATTTTAAAGAAAAAATAGCACAAAGAAACACCTACTTTCCTTAAGTATAATTCCACCTTTTAACAAACTGATGTTTGTTACATTTGTCACCTGCAGAGGAATAAAGCCTATATTTGATTCTCTCTATGCAAGTCTTTAGAAGAAGATATTTTTCTTGTACTGTTCTAGGATCATGCTAATTTAACATACAGAAGGAGTTTTATGGTCTGCAAAATGCAAGCATATTTACTACAGAGTCTTCAGGAGCACAAATTTGCAAGCATTTGGTACTCACTTGAGCTTAGAAAGAACAAAGTGTACACTAACAAAGCCTTTGAAAAGTTCACTGAACAGAGCTCCTTTAAATTTTCAATAAGGCTGCTGCTCCAATATAATATTAAAACGAATAGAATAAGCCAGATTTGCTGAGTGTTATTTTAAATTGAGAGCAAGGAGGGGAGACTTTATTTTCTTATTATTAATTTAAAGACAGGTACACAAAAATAATTTTTCAAGGTCAAATAGAAAGTGAATTGTTGAACTGGGCACAGAGTTCGGATTTCCTGTAATAAATCACAGTAAACGTTTTCCAAAGGCTGAGTTCATTAGTTTGGAATTATTAGTACTGCACCTTTTGCTAATAAAATCTACTTCACTTTTGGGTCAAAATGTGAAGGTTGACACTGTGGTGGAAGTTTGTTTCAGACCACTTAAATGGGATGCAAAATCATATGATGCCTTCTTTAAAAAACTCAGAAGGCTCTGGCTCTGAAGGGGGAGCTGTGCTGTGTCTGGTGTCTTCTGGAAGAGAAACACAGCAAAACTTAATTAACTCAGAAAATTTCAGAAGGATGTAAGGGGCAACTTCTCAACACAGGTATTGGGTAGTCTAAGGGTGATGCATAGGCAGATCTGCTATTCACAGACATGGAAAAACTGCTTAGGGATAGAATAAATAATGGTAGCAATGGTAACTGAGACAAGCAAATCAGGGAATCTGAGTATGTGTAGGATACTTTCCAGTCAGTTGTTTTTCAAGATTTGCTTCCTCTGGCATTGTGTTTAGTTTATCATTTGAAGGTTTAGTATGGTGAAATGTTGGTTGTCTATATTTTATTTCATTTTTGAGATTCTGCTTATTCTGGAAACTTCTACAGACACTCTAATGCACAGTTCATTTGACTAAAAAAGGCTAGATATTTTATGCCTTAAATGCATTTATTTTTAGCATTGACTAAAGGAAAGCTAATTAATAAACTCAGAATACAGATGTTTCATATTAGGTGAGATAAATCCCATAATTATAAAATTAAGCTGGGCTCATGAAATATTTTTATGTCTCTGACTGGTATTGTCTATCTTGTAGTTGACAATTTGCATAAAAAAGCCACTGTATGGAAATCTTGACACAAAAAAAAAAAAAATCCATTCATTAACATTCAGAATACACCTGCACACTGCTTGAGTTGCTTTTTTTTTTATCTCTAATGTTGCACCTGTACTTACACCATGTTCTTTTATCACCCATGGCTTTTTGGCATAAAAGCAAAGCCATGGAAATGTTACTTTTGTTACAGAAAATGAGTGGACAGTCTCTATTTTGTCAAACCAACAGAATACTTGCCTTGTGGCAGGAGACAAGGAAAAAGAAGTACAACATGGTGAAACAGTAGGTCCCAACTCATTGGAGCTCACTGTTACATGCTAGAAAAGCTTTAGGAATACTAAAAATAAGAAACATAACCATGTTTGGGAAACATAGAATAAGAACAGCTGATGTCCTTATCACCTCTCATTTGAATCCCCAAAGGCAGTACTGTTTATTTTCTTGCCAATAACTTGCTTATTTCCAGGCATTTTTATATTCCCCCCTCCCCCGCCCACCCCGCAATGTGGATGTTTGTAAAAAAATATCACTGATAGATGGTAAATGGTCCCACAGCAATGAGTTTTCAGTCCTTGCTCTTTCATCATGTTTTGTTTAACTAGAGAAACCTAAACTCATCTTCCTGCTGTGAACAAATGTTTCTGCTCATATTGCTTAAATTTTGGCAATGATGGCATGAAAAAGGAGACTGAGGTCAAATGAAGAAATGATGCAAGAGGCTTTTAGGCTCTCTTTAATGGTTTGGCTTAAAAGCAGCAAGCTCTTACATCCTTTGCCAGTTCCTAAGCTTGAAAGTTAGAACAAATAGCACTCTTTTGAGTTCAATTTCTGCTAATGCCCCATTTACATGCAGATTTAGCCATGAGGGTTACTGCAACATTTGCTATATTTTGCACCCCTTCTGAACTGTGATTTCACCATTTAAGTGGGATGTCAAAAAATTTCTTCCTTTATCGCATTGATATCAGTAACTTCACTGAAAAGTAAGGGCATGTAGTGGTATAGAGAGAAAAAGATGGGATGTAAGATCATGTTGCTTTAAGAATCCAGAGTAGTTGGTGCATTTGAATGATATCTCATAATAAACTGCACAAAAAATAATAGAATATGTAATATGCCCCTCTACTCTCTGCTCTTGTGAGACCTCACCTGAGTATTGTGTGCAGGTCTGGTGTCCTCAACATAAAAACAACATGAAGCTGTTGGAACAAGTCCAGAGGAGGGCCACGAGCATGATCAGGGGACTGCAGCACCTCCCATATGAAGACAGGCTGGGAAAGTTGGGACTGTTCAGCCTGGAGAAGAGAAGGCTGCATGGAGATCTCATAGCAGCCTTCCAGTATCTGAAGGGGGCCTATAGGGATGCTGGNAGTTGGGACTGCCTGGAGAAGAGAAGGCTGCATGGAGATCTCATAGCAGCCTTCCAGTATCTGAAGGGGGCCTATAGGGATGCTGGGGAGGGGCTCTTCATTAGGGACTGTAGTGACAGGACAAGGGGTAACGGGTTCAAACTTAAACAGGAGAGGTCTAGATTGGATATAAGGAAGAAGTTCTTTCCTGTTAGGGTGGTGAGGCACTGGAATGGGTTGCCCAAGGAAGTTGTAGGTGCTCCATCCCTGTTGGTGTTCAAGGCAGGTTGGACTAAGCCTTGGGTGGCATGGTTTAGTGTGAGGTGTCCCTGCTTATGGCAGGGGGGTTGGAACTAGATGATCTTAAGGTCCTTTCCAACCCTAACTATTCTATGATTCTAAGTGAATGATATTTGTATGGGAGAAAAGTTAGAGGGAGTCTGACTTATTTGGAAGCAATCATGAAACGTTTCATGGCAGCAATACCAAAGATATAAAATTATATATTTTATTTAATACAACATTAAACTAAAACTCCAACTACAGAAAGATGTAGTAGTTCTAACATATTAATCAAATTGGTTTTTCCCAAGATATACAAAGTGAGGATCCACTTGAGTCACAAATAACTTTGTTTACATTTAGTTTACATTGACAGAATGGAGGACAGCAACTGATCAAGAAGCTCAGCTATATGCAGTGCTGGAAACTTAACATTTGTCAGCTAAGTGCATTTTTCAGTTGCAGACATCTCCACTATCTGCCAAAAAAAAAAAAAAAGGCTACACGTGGGGTGCCTGCTCAGGTTGTAGGTTGTACTTATTTTAGCAGTTTAGAGCAAGGGTGTGTCCGTCACATAGTGTTAGCAAGGGTTTGGTGGTACAACCTCACTGGTGAAAGCAATCCCATAGTGAAGGATTCACTACATAATCACATGAAACTATGTAATTTAACAGAAGTTTTTTTGGGACTTGAGGAATCCTTGATTAAGTCTTCTGGTTATTCCAACTCCATCAGAAACTGTTAAGTATGAACTAGTGTCACCATTACTGGCAAATGCAACATAAGACTGTTTACCTGGGAAAAACAGAATTAAAAAATGTGGTTCTGCAGGGGCAGGGTTAAGCTGTTTATGTCCTGTACAAATGTCCAAGATGATGTATGGTCTCACCTCATTAAAAGAATTGTAATTGTAAATCAACAAGCTATATTTATTTTTGTAACTTGAAAAAGAAGGTGTGTCATTTGCTTGTTTTGCTTTTTGCTGATATTTTTTTTTATAGAATTTGCTGCCTTGCTTATAGGAAATACATACCCTTAAAATTATTTCCTTGCCTCCTCCAACCAGTTTTTGACATGACCAAAATAAGGTGCTCACTTTGTATCATGTCTTTGCAATGTACTTTTGCTAGCAGTGATTTTGAGTGTGATTCAGCTCACACTGTGTAGCAACAACAAACACGTGCCCAACTAGCTAGGAAGAAGGCTCCTATGTGTATGTGGGGGGCTAGTCTTACAAGGCTAGTTTTAAAGTGAAAGCAGTCAAGGATATTCTGCCTATGGCAAGGTCATGCAATGGCATTGAATTTCTTTTCTGTGATAAAGGAAGACATTTATTGAGCATTAGAACAAGTGGATGAAGGGTAGGAGAATAGCTTGACAGACACTTTCAGGCATATTTAAATTTCATGCCTGCAAAGATTTGCAATAGCTGGATGATACAACTAGAGAGTATCCATACAGAAACTGAACCACTTACAGTCAACAGTGGCCAAGTCCCCAGTGTCAAAATATAAGGCAAGAATTCTTGGACACTTGCATGTATTTTAGATTTAGAAATTGTTTAAAACACTGTAAGATTGAAGCTGGCTTATGAAATGACAAAAAAGCCTTACAAAAATGGAGTAAAATTAAGGGAGGAGAAGTTTAGGAAATACACGTATTAGGGAAATGTAGAGAAAAATGTGGCTATGAGACAGGCAGTTTCCTTTATGCAATACTTCCTTATTAAGGAAGGACAGTATATTACATATAGGATGTATATAATAATAGGTCATGGTATAAGGAATGAGCTTGACTTAGAAAACATTCAGGCTTTTTAAGCATTATTTGATTCTAAAATTACTGTTACACTGGATTTATAAAAGTGAACTAAGAATATTTCTCTTGCTGTGCAGAGGCTTGTCTTGTAGTATCAGCAATCTCTTCAACACTGAAGAAGAATTCTGACAAGTATCCTTTATCTCTACAGGATGCACAAGGAAAATAGATTTGAGGAAAGGGAAGGAGAGATGTCATGAGTTTTCTCATGATGCTGTTGTCATTGTCATGTTGTAAAGCTGCTGACTATGAGATTACTAAATGAGCTTTCATTATTACTTTCTTCTTTTAAGGTAGACTAAGAATTTGGCCACCATTTGTTCCCGTTCTGTCAGCTGTGACAGTTGAAGGCACTGACTGATACAAACATGAAACTTTTTGTCAGATATTTTTGCAGTTGTATTTGTGGAGTTGTTGATTACTGTCTACAGCTGGAGTACAGCAGAGGCATTCCTCCTCATTATAACTACTGATAGTCTGAATTGGGTCACTCTAAATGCTGCAGGGCTACATGGGCTATTGAGTAAAGTAAAATACTGCTAAATCTGATTGGGAAGGGTAGAATAAATGAGTTATTTATTTTTGACTTCTAGACTTCAAGGCCTAATTACAAGCAATGAACTTGTAGTAAACTCTCTTTACACTGACTATGTAGCCTGTGATATTGCACTGTGCGTCCGGGTTGCCTTTATCTCACTAATTTGAAATTTGCTTAGGAATAAGGAAATGAAAACAAAAGCAAAGTTGGTGGAATATTTGCGACTGGATTCATAAAGCGGTCTAATTACATTGATGCTATTTCAGATAAAATCTCAAAATTTAAGCACTTTGAGCATCCTGCAGAATGCCTGATTAGAGAGATAACTGCCTAAGATTTGGATCAAACCAGACAGTCTTCATAAAGTAGAAGAAGAAAGGTAAGTAGGTTTACTAATAATGGTCAATCAAAAATGCTTGAAATATAGCTAAATCTGTGTTCTTCAAGGTTCAGACATTTTGTAGAGTCAGGATTAACTCCATGGCCTTTCCTCACCAAAGAAGCAAACAAAATTCCAAAACCAAGTCAGGAAATAATTCTTTTGAGCTTATTGCTAATGTTTGGATAATTTACCTGGTAGAGGATTTGGTTTATAGAATCTGTTTGTGCATTTCAAAAGATATTCTTTGTAGTTTGGTTGACTTTATCATCCAAGAAATTTTTTAGACGTTCAGTTATGCTTCTTCTCAGTCTCCCTCCCAATGAATTCTGAATGCTTTCGTGTGTAATGGAAGGGATTGAAATTTATTTCTTTTTCTTCCATTGCAGAAACAACCTACCATTTTGTTGCTAAGATGTGTAAGTGGAGTTTAGAATTTGATCTTCCTTGTGAAAGCAATTGGATCTGAGTCTCCCAAAACATACCTTATTCTACAAAGCACAGGACTGTGGAAGAAGGGACATGGTTCAGGCTGCTTTCAGAGAATATGACCCTTTCTGTCACATTTTGGGAATTTCTTTTCAAGTTATACTATATTGGCAGGTGTGCTTTGAGAGCCTTTGCTAGGTTATTATCCTCAGCATCCAGATGGAGGATTATTTAATTTCAGGATGCCAGTATTTTGTTCTATCAATAATGAAATGGTTCTACATCTGTATGCACAGAAGTAGCAGAACAGTTTCAAGGAAAGTCAAGCAGCTTAGTTAGATATCTGTCATGAATCTGATCCTAAATCTTTTTGTCAGCATCATAATTGCTGTTATTTTTATGATTATCAGTGAAAATATTATCCACTAGTTTGTCCTCTGCATTTTTATTTTTTCCAGGCTATCTCCATTTTGGGGAATTTATGCCTTGTGGAAACCCTAATGTTGTTTAAGGCAAACACAGATAAAAGTAAATTGTTTTGTTATCATTCCTTAATGTTTATCCAATAATAATGAGATGCTGAATCCAGAAAAATGTTTGCTGTCATAGTATTGAATACAAATGGTTACGTCTTCTTTGTTACTACTGAGCTTGCTGCAAAAGTTGCCCAAATACTGCCCAAATGCTGGAGCTGGTCTTCTGAATCTAGTACTTAAAGGTTGTGGGCTCTCCTTAAAGTATATTGTACAATATTAAGAAAGTATTTTGATTGTTAGCTTGTTTTGGAAGACTGATAGGTATGAAATTGCTGGATGTAGCAAATATTATGTATTTGGATAATTAATTTAGCATGACTAATTAACAGTCTTCAGAATAAAGGGGAGCTAAATGTCACACACACACACACACACTCCATAATAAGAAGAAAGTGATGAAATGTTTTACCACAGTCAAGCTGTTTCTTGCTCTTACTTCAAGAATTATAAGTTGGAATAAATTCCTTTTTTTACAAGGCAGTGTTTTTAACATTGTTTCTCAGACAATGAAAAGGTTAGGTAAGAGAGAGGATGGCTCAGTGACAGATCAGCAGGAGCCAGGTCTGATTCTGTGATTGGTAAGGTAACTACAAAAATAATGGCTAAGAAAAGTGGGATTATTTTCAAAGGCTGAGAGATCTACCTTTTCTATGTCTGCTTTGAGTCTTGAAATTCCCACATTATCTTGAATTTTAAAAGTCGTTTGTTATTCTACTTATAAAATTTCACTTATCTGTCTTTCTCTAATAGAAACAATCAGAGAAATGTGCCACATAACTTCAAAAACACTGCTGCAGTTTCCCCATAAAAAATAATTTTATTTTTCTAAATGTTGATCTGTGGTTTCTTGTAATACACGGTTAGAAATCTGTAGGAGAGTGGGAACACTTACTTTTATAATTGTATCTCTAGCAAAGCTTGTTTATCTCCAATGAAGGCTTCTAATCACTATCATACTTTAATCAATCTTAGAATACTTACAATATTGGCAGGTTCAAAACTGGAATGGGTTTACTGTGTAAATATTCTGGCTTCTTCTCAGAAATCTGTGAATTAAAAAGCAATAAATCAGATTCCAAATAGAAAGGTGCTAAGAGTAATCTGCCATCAAGATTGCTCAAATTTGTTATTTAATATCTGCAAATGTCTAAATCCATGTTAATATAGTCTGAATTCTAAAAAGAATGTGAGTTTTAATTCAACACAATATGTACCTTCAGGTGAATTACGCTGATCTAGCAAGTGGAGCATTAATGCTGTTTATTAGTTCTTATTAGACTGTAGTAGGGAAAAACAAAAAAAAAGGAAAATATACTTCATAAACTAAAAAAATCCCCTTAATAATTTATCAAATTTTGGGAACCTACTTAAATTTTTCAATTATTTTGAATCCCATTATTTGGGCTTTCCAAAAGAAATGTGGTGATTAAACCCCCATATTATTCTATCTTCAATATATAACAATTGCAACATGAAAACTTCAGAATTTTGAATGAACTTATCATGGAAAGGAAGATGCTATTATTAGTAACTAAAGGTCTTTAATATGTGTTGGAGTAGGTTCAGCACAGTTAGTAGTTTTGTGGTAGTCAAAACCAAGAATTTACACTTCCTTGGTAAATTTTTTCTCCTTTCTGCTGCTCATGTAACCATATCAATATACTCTGAAGCTAAGAAGAAACTAACTGTTTTAGTAGCTGGGCATTTCCATGGTTATTTATTGCAAAAACTGTCCTCAAAAGGTAGGATCCAGCAGGTAACACATCTGAATTGCTTGTAGGCGTTGATATAGTTCATTGCTAAGATTTTTCAACAGTGCCAAAGAAAAATACATGGATTTTGTTAAATATTTACACTTGTTCTGCAACATTCATATACAAAAGTTAAAAATGCAAATTACCTGCAACTAATATGTTTAAATGAAATGCCTACAATTTTTTTTTTTTTTTTTTTTTTTGATA
>NDXB01022623.1:114532-124645 GCA_002631895.1 Agapornis roseicollis
AAAAAAAAAAAAAAAAAATAAAGATAAATAGTTTTTTATGAAACTTGAAACACAAATCAGTGACAACATAGTAGAAAAATATGAAAGAGTTCAAAATAAGTTGGGCTACAAATTGCTTTGAGGTGTAGAAATCTCACAGGGAAACAGTAGGACATTTTGTTCCTGTAAATTGACCTAGCAAGCTCTTCCTCAGAAAATCACAACCAGTTAAAAATAGATGAAGGACACAACTGAATACAAGAAAAGCTATAGACTAAGGATTCCAAAACCTTTTTTGAAAAATGAAATAAATTCCACTGAATCCATCTCGTGAAATAGATATTTTTCAGTCTGGAAATTGACATCTTGTGAACTTATTTACCAAGAAGTTTATTTGTTTTGAGATCTTTGGTGGGTTTTGGAGATTTTAAAAGTCTGATAGGTCTAGTTCAGGAATACTAGCTGTAAAAATCACTAGCCAAGACCTCTGAGCCATGGTTTATTAGACAGACTGCAACTTATAACACTTCATCTTACACGACTGACAGTTCAAAACGATCTGATCCTAGCATTGGTTTGTAACAGTGACAGACATGCACTCTTTACTTGTTTTCCTGCAGATGCTCTGTCTTGTTTAGTTACTTACATAACAAGTCTGAAATTATGAAGCAACTGGGCTAGATATACTACATCTATGCCTCAAAGAATGTGTTAAACCAAAACCATGTTCAGACTCACACAGCCAAGGACCAAGACCTCTTACACTCATTTAACTGAATTATAATTTTGCCACAGCTTTTAAGTACAGAAAAATCAGGTCAATGAAAGGTACTGCTCATGCTTCATGCAATGACATTGGTTCATAAGTAAATTATGGTGCATGGTTGGCAAAGAGAGTGTCATTACTATTGAGGAACGATAAGATGGCTGGTCAAAGGTGAATTAAAGCTTCAAGTTCATGTGGTTGCTTGCATGTCATGCAATCAGGAGCTGTTGCCATTGGAACTGAGTTAGAATCATTACAGGTTGAATAATGTTACATTGTGGATGGAAACGTGTAAGTTCATCATGCCCTCAATAGATCAGACAGAGACATATTTAGAACCATGAGTAAAAACTGTCAAAACACCATATGTTTATTAAGAAGACCCTCAATTCTATCAACATATTAGTATAATTTTAAAAGTATCTCTTTTGTTAAATAGGAACAGGGTGCCACGAGTTTTTAAGATAATTTTAAATTTTTTGGAAAATTTGAATTGAATGAATAAATAAAATCTCCTCAGATGTCATTTTTCATTAATAGGAGCATAACACAAGGATAGTCCCTGTGAAACAACTGAGATGCTTGTGTAAGAGAGGTGTCCTAAAATCTCACAGATTATGTTCATTACTATTATAAATGTGCAGAGCAATTATTATCTCTGCTGTTTCATTTATATTTTTTAAAAGCATATACTTTGTTTGTGTGCATTTGGAGAACAGATGGCTTCTTTGGTATTTAAAACGACAGTAGGAGCATTGATGCTGCCAGTAGAAACTAGAAAAGAAAAAAAAAAGAGAAAAAAGGCAGCATATTCCAAAAGATGCTGTAGGCAACAGATAAATGTTTATTCATTGTAAATATCTAATTTTCTAAAATCTCTATAGCTTGGTTAGGAAAAGGAATAAGGCACCTCAAGTCAGACTGCAGGAAGTTGAGCTGGAGCAGGCTATGGAGTGCACCCTCCACCAAGTTTGCAAGTGACATCAAAGTGGGAGAACCACTGCCATTCATAAAGGTGTAGGAGGCTGGGTGAATGGGCCAATAGGAACTTCCCAAAATTCGCCAAGGCTAAATACCAAATCTTGTACCTGAGAAGGAATGATGCAGGCTGGACCTTGATTGTCTGGGGACCAGCTCTGCTGAAAGGACCCGAGGAGCTGCTGGTAGATGAAAAGCTGGACATGAACCAGCAGTGTGCCCTGGTAGTAAAGACCAAGATAGAGCAACTGGGGCTGTGCTAACTAACAGGAGCACATCTAAGGAGGTCATAGAATAGTTAGGGTTGGAAAGGACCTTAAGATCATCTAGTTCCAGCCCCCCTGCCATAAGCAGGGACACCTCACACTAAACCATGTCACCCAAGGCTTCATCCAACCTGGCCTTGAACACTGCCAGGGATGGAGCAAGGACAGGGAGCTGTTGGAACAAGTCCAGAGGAGGGCCACAAGCATGATCAGGGGACTGGAGCATCTCCCATATGAAGACAGGCTGGGAAAGCTGGGGCTGTTCAGCCTGGGGAAGAGAAGGCTGCGTGGAGACCTCATAGCAGCCTTGCAGTATCTGAAGGTGGCCTATAGGGATGCTGGGGAGGGGCTCTTCATTAGGGACTGTAGTGACAGGATAAGGGGTAATGGGTTCAAAGTCAAACAGGGGAGTTTAGATTGGATATAAGGAAGAAGTTCTTTCCTGTTAGGGTGGTGAGATGCTGGAATGGGTTGCCCACAGAGGTTGTGAGTCCAAGGGATTGATTATCCTCCTGTCCACTATACTTGTCAGATCATATCTGGAGTCCTGTAATCTGTGTTTGTTGCTCAGTACAAGAAATGTTGTTTGGCTGGTTTTCAGACATTAAAAGCATAGCCAGTTAAAAGAATAAAAATCATTTTCACAGAGTAACATTTGTTGTCCCTGTAGCTAGAGAATAGTGAACTTTGGCATAAATGTAAAACTTCTATAGTTGGTTTTGATACTGATTATGTACCAGCACCACCAGTATTCATTTTGCTAGACTAAGTAACTAAACTGAGTTGTACCATAATTTTTATGTTTCCAAGCTACCTAAGTGAGTAGGAAAGATGACAGTCAAATGTTCTCAGCATTGAAGTATGATTTAGTAAGGACTGGTTTGGTGAGGTTGCAGTCAATGTCTTCTGTTGAAACTTTTTCCCTTATGGAATATAATTCCAGAAACAGCAGTAAAGAAAAAGGGCTAATATGATGATTAATTCAAGAATTTTTCAACAGAAAAGCCTATTGTAGCCACAAAGGTAATGGCTTAGGTAAGATTGCATCCAAATAAGAAGGCAAAGCAGATGAAGAGGACTAAACATTCAGAAACTCAGGGCTCCTCTCTTTTAGTGATGTTCTGTGTCCTTGGCTTTTCTTATTTCATAATTAAGCATTTATTATTTGAATGGTAAAATTGTCTATACAGATGTCTTAGTATTATTGCATATTGACATGTTGCACTTTTTATTTATTTTAATTGAAATGTTTAAAAGCCATGCATATGGAGTAATCTGTAATAGATTTGCAACTGGTTTGTAATTTATGACCAGTGTTGGTCTGATGACTGGGATATTGTACTGTGTGAATAAATTGTTTAATAAGAAGTTGACAAAAAAGTGGTTTAGGATAAATCATCCTTCAGAAAGTATTTGAGATCTATTGAAAGTAAGCAGGAATAGGAAAAGGTACTTGGACATAGGAAGTAAAAGAATCTTTCAAAAGAACGGTATCAAAAGTGAAAAGGAGGCAATCGTTGAAGAGAAAGAGACTGAGACACCTGCTGTTTCTACCACAGTAACAGCAGATAATAAACCGTGAGGTAAGATAGAGGTATGTGAGCTGTTCATAGTTTTAAAATCCATAGCTCTGAGTATGCTGTTCTTACTGTTGCAATCTTTTTAAGAAGATTGTTTCATCTGGTCACAGACTCACAGAATAACAAAACCTCCATAGCCAGTCATTTTTACTGTATCAGCATAATGAGTGCATGGAGAATTGTACCCTCAGGCTTGGCCTAGGTTTCCAAAGGTGTGCAGTTTGTGTCGGTACTTGAAAAAGGAACAAGGCCTAAAATTTGTGAATGAGGAGAAATTTGTGTGACTGTGGTAAAGCTGAAGTGTATTTCCAGAGATTTATACATTGGATCTGTGAATCCTTTATAATCCACCTCACTGTATCTATTTCAGTGAATGAAATATACCATTCCGATTAATATTTTAACTTAACAGTAGGTTAATCCCCTAGGAAATAAAAGAAAAAATCAAAATGGAACAATAATTCAGAATTTTTTTCTGTGTCCAATAGTTCTAATTGAATAATTCCTTTTCAAAAGGTTTAAGAGGTAATATTTTATAAATTCTTAATTGACTTACCTAATTCGGCAGCCTGAATTTCTCACAGGAGTTACTTTTAAAACACACAATGAGAAATATTAATGAAAAAAGTGTTATTGTGCCCTATCCCTGCAGTAGCTCTTAATATAAAGTGACATTAACTGCTTAATAATGACTGTATAAATTGCAGTTGGAGTTTCAAGGAAACAGCAGTATTCCTATTTCTCATCATTCAGAGCTCAATAAATAAGATCAATTTACAGCCTCTCTGTTTCTGACTAATGCCCCAAATGTGCTGTGTGTTTGTGTGTCCAATTGATGCATCTTTAGTAACATAATTTTAATTTAAAACCATATTAGTGCAGGTCTAAGTATCTCTGCTATCCTTGATGTCTGACAGGACTTCCATGTTAAATGCCTCTTTTATGCAGATTCATAACCAAGCTGTAAATCTGCTCCAGCTTGAAACCTGGCATGTGTTAAGACAGAATACTTTTCATAGAATTTCAGACAACCTGGTTTAATCTGTTTAATCTGAAGAAATGTAATTCAACAGTTTGGACTTTTCATTACTGTAGAGTGTAGAACACTAGATGCAGTCTGGCAGAACTAATTTTGTCACTGTCTTTACAGTTAACGACTGAGCATGATATGTTCCATATATAGGACAAAGTTTAAAAAAGAGGAGTTTGGTATATTGTGGTCATTAAAAATACCTTTTTTAATGATAGGCTAAAGCAAGGTAAGGCTTGCAAAGGAGATAAAGTCATTACTAAATAAAAGCTGCATTTGGGAACAAAGAATCAGGCAGAAGCCTCTGGTTTAACAATTCAGCTTTCAGATATTGTGAGAAAACAAGGAAATAAACATTTAGACCAAAAAGCTTTACAGAATATAGAAGCCTGGGTCTTTTGTACTGCTTTAATTTCTTTTTTCTTCTACATATACAATAGTAAAATACCCTACCCCCCACCCCAAAGACCAATTCTAGAGTAAGTTAAAAGGCATAACCAAAATCTCAGGTCTTTCCATAGATACCATGGATTTAGTTTTTTTTTCCTTCCAGAAAGATTGCACAAAATTATAATTTTAAGAGAAGTGAGCAAAGAAATATGTGGATATGATCACAGAATATATGTAGTGTAGGTCTTTCTTCCCTTCCCTTGAAGTAGTTTGACTTTCTTCTGTAACTTTAAGATGGGAATAATAACATTTCAGATAATTTCTGTTGGCATAAAAATTCTAGGCAGGGGTATTCTTTTGAAGATTTTCTGCATTGGGGGCTTCTAGAGTTGCACCTGTGGGCATCCTTGAAAGCATGAAGCAATGGTGTGCCTTTCAGACCTGTTTCTTTAGTTTCCATGCTCTAACTTTCACCATTTAAGCTTTAAATGTCACAAGAAGTGATATGAACTAAAGGAGAAAGCAAGTGCATAGGGGAAAAAGTGAAATATACTGGCAGATAGAGAAGTTAATCCTAAGAAATTCTGTAACAAGCTGTTGTATTGAATTTAACTCTTAATAGACTAGTGCTATAGAATAGAGTTAAAAGGATACACGAGTTTTACTATCTGTATGTTTGCCAATATAATCACAAAAACTGAGAACAACTTTAAAATCACTTGCTATTACATTTAATTTTAAAATATTTAGTGTTTAGGATTGCATAAAGACTTAATACATATTCTTCTTTTGCCTCTAAGATAACTTTAACATTTTTCTGTTTCTGTTGTGAGTTAACCCCAGTGGGCACCTAAGCACCGCACAATGCTTGCTCACTCCCCTTCTACCCAGTGGGATGGCAAAGAGGTAAGAAAGAATGAAAGCAGTAAAACTTTGGAGTCAAGAATTTTTTGAAAAATGAAGGTTAAGTGGAAGAAGGGAGAAGAGAAGAAAACAAAATGAAACAAGTGATTACAAGTAATAGCTCACCATCTCCCATGGTTATATTGATGCCCAGTGAGTTCCCTAGAAAAAGGTGGCTAACATTCCTAAATGCCTGTTTTCTCTTTTCTTGCTGAGCATGACATTACATGGTATGGAATATCACTTTGCTTAATTTAAGTAATCTGTCTGGTTGTGTCCCCTTCCAATATGTTGTGTGTCCTCCCCCCTCCAATCTCTTCACTGTGGGGGCAGAGTGCAAACACTGCTCAGCAGAAACTAAAATGTGTGCTTTCAGTACTGTTTTGGCCAAAAATCTAAAACACACTCCCATGAATAAAATTAACTCTGTCCTATCCAAGACCAGTACAGTTTCCTATGCTATAAGATCAATTTTTAGAACAGTATTTGCCTTTTTCAGGAAGTTAATGTTTTCACATTGTTCTGCTTAGAAAATAAAATTGCTTTAATTATATCTGTGAAATGATATTGAAAAAAATCATTCAGAAACATTCATGAAGGGTTGCCAAAATTTTACATGGTTTTGATAAACATTTTCAGTACAGTATTTATTTTAAAAGAAAGAATCACTTTTGTAGATGTTTCATTGTCAAAAGAAGAGGTTTTCCTATTGTGAAAGCATTTAACTTGTTAATGATGCATTCATTAGAAAATAATGTTTCATTAATATGGCATTCTTCATTAATCTAATTTCATGTTTTAAAATATTTTATTCTTTTCCGTTTTGATTTTAATAAGATGTGCAAGTACTATGTTAATTTTGTGTTAGAGGCTAAAAACAACACTAAAGATTATACTAGAAATGGTGAGATTTGCAAATTAAATGTTTTCACCACAATGTGAACTTGGAATAATTTCAGTAGGTTTTCATTTTACTAATATAAATGTTATTATGAAAAAAATTGATGCAATTAATAAAGCAGGTAGGGTTATTTCTATGTTTTAAATAAATTATACACATTAAGTTCATGAGTCTAGTAAAGAATAGAATTGACATAAAGCAAATCACCCTAAAGGAAAGATGATTTCTGAATGTCAGTTCTTAATTATTTCTTACTTTTTAAAGAAGTCTAAAATTCATGTCACAAGTCAATAACATAAGCAGTTCTCACCTCTCCCACAGAATTTATTGGCCTGAGGAAAAATGCTGAACTCAATTAAAGATTTTCTTTAATGCCCTTTTAGGTGAACATTGAATTTCCAATACATATCTCATTAGCTTAAACATATTTACAAGTGTTCTATTTTGTGTGGTTCCAACTACTCTTCCATGTTAGAGAAATTCTAACTGAATAGTTTAAACTTGATGTTATATGAATGAGGAGAAAAGTGGTTTTAAGATGCTTCGCTCATTTTTCTTCGATTTCTAATACTATCTACTACGAGGGCATTGGGCAAAGCAAATCTTCTATAGACTCCTTGCTTTCATCTTACTAATTATTTACCTTTATAAAGGAAGAAAATTTATATGAATTATATGAATTTCAAAGAGAGTTTGCTAAAACATATTTTGCTAAAACTGTGGTTTTGAGTGACTGAAAAAAAACCCAAAACACCACAGTATAAATTTATGATACATGATTTATAAAAAAATCACACCACAGGTGAAAATAATTTAATTTATGGAGAAAGTCTTTGCAAGAAAGATGGCATGTGAGGTGCACCCCAATGCCTTTTGATCATACAGTCAGGAAAGGTTAGTTTGGTAGTATGAGAGATCTCAGAATTCAAGGTTTTGGGAGGTCTTCTAGCATGCGGAATAAGCTCAGATCGATCTACTACAAAATACCTAGAAGTAATAAAAAAAAGAATATTCATCTATTGATATAATTCCAGGTTTTATTAATGCATAAGTCTGAAATGGCAATGCTGACACATGAAGAAATTAATATAAGGTGGTTGTGAATACTAAAAGTGAATATTAAAAGAAGTTTTGTGGTTCAGAGAAAGTATTTCCTCCCAAATTAGAGATGTCAGATTCTGGAATAGTCATACTGTAGGGAAAAAGATCCTTAATTGGCTTAGCATGAAACATGATGAATGTGTAAGACAACTTCTATTATGGAATTATTTTTGGTGGCAAGACATTGCCTTCAGTTGCCCTGCTCAATGTTTTTTTCAGTCTTAAATATTGAAGACAGTAAAAGTTTATGCAAATTTCCATGACTGTTTGTCAAGTCCCAGGTTTGGGTTGGAGTTTTTTGGGAGCTAAACCACTAAGAAGTGGATAGGTAGAAATCTGCATTAATCCCTAGTAAAGATCACTAGAACTACTGACTTACAAGAAAATCATCAGGTTTCCAAGCGAATTATTTTCTTCATCTTCTGAATATCTAAGAATGATCACATCCTATATATGATAATATATTAATGAAACAACTAACATGACTTTTGGCATTTCTTTGACAGAGCTACTAGTGGATTGTTTGTTCGGGACATTCACATTGTAATAGAATTTTTTCATGACTATTTCCTTGTGTAATTGTGCTGGAGGTAAGAAAAAGACACATTCTCTGTTAAATGGTTGGAAGGTATTATATTGGACAACAGATGGTGAGACAATTATGGCTCTAACTCTCTGTCAGACTATCCTTTGCCAGTTGGACACTATCTGTATTCCAACTCAATTTAGTTCATTTTTACTAAGTTCTTCAAGTATTTGAAATCAATATGTCTCTTGATATCACCTTCAATAAGCTTTAATATGAAACTTGATTTCATTTATAATTCAGGGAAATAGTGATAAGTTGCCAGAACTTTCCTAAATACATGTCATGACCTCTTCCTTGACATTCTGGAGCTTTCACAATTTAAATGTCAGAAAAGGTGTTAGATGATGGCATGCACAATTATTTTCAGTTAATACTATTTTTCTAGGTCAAAGAATCTGACAGTTGGAAGTTTGTCCTTTGCAAATGGAAAAAATTAAGACAATTTCTCTTTTGTTGCCTGCTTTTTGAGTTGCTATAGTTTTATGACTTCATGGGTGATATGATTATATTGCAGTTAATAAGGAATCAGACAGTGATATTCAAGCTACTTATAAAGACAAAATTTGCCTTTAGTAACTTCTTTTAGGTTTGTTAGGAGGGTGAGAGGGTGTCAGTAACTTTTTGCTTGCTGTTCCTGATACTCTCTCTTTGAAACCTTTTATATGTGACTGCCAAGAAGGTGTATGGACACATGATAATCATGTAAGAAAAGCATCATAAAAAGGGAATGAAACATCTTCAAATTTGTGTCAAATACATTGCAGCTTTTTTTCCTGGCTGCAGGCTGCCAGTCCTTGGGATGCTTGTAGACACCAAATTGAACATGACCCAAACAGTGTGTTCAGAAAGGTTGAGTCTCAATTTTAGGGAAGAGAAACATAGTGGTTTTTTGTTTATTTGGTTGCTTGGTTTTGTGTTTGGTTTTGCTTGTTTGTTTGATTTGTCTTGTTTTGGGACCATGAAACTTCCTAAGATTAAAAGCAAAACCCAAAACCAAACCAGCAAAACTTTCTGTGCCTAATCAATGTGGCTGTCTTTTCATCTCATTTGCTTTTTTTTTCTTTTTTCTCCTTGCTTGTGTATAGAATATGCCATCAAAGGAAATAATGAAAGATAGGCAGTTTCTGAATATTCAGCAAATGGACTTCAGGTAGTGATTTTGTTTTCAAGAGGACAGACCTCATTATAGAAAAAGTCCAATTCTTCTTCAGCTCCACTGTAGCAATATTTACAGCTTGTTCCTCAGATGTACAAGTCTGTGTTGTAACAGTAGTCAAATAAATCTTTTAATTACACACACAATTAGTTGCCATTAATTCTAACATAAAATATTCTCTCTTTTAAAACTTTAGTCTTTAAATATCAGGTCTGATTCTTATTCATTAAAGTTTCACAATTTTCAATTGCTTCACAGGACAATTCAGTACTGGTTTGATGTGTAAGTAATCTTCAATAATTATCCTAACAAATATGTGACATTAACTTGCAGCAGCCTTTATAAGCAGAAATACCCTGCTGTATGCTAATGTATTCTGTGGATAACGGACAACAGGATTGCTAATATTTTCTCTTTTTTTTTTTTTTTTTTTTTTTTTTTTCCTTTTTATTTTTTTTTTTGGTTTTTTTTTTT
>NDXB01022624.1:9212-45312 GCA_002631895.1 Agapornis roseicollis
TTTTTTTTTTTTTTTTTTTTCCTCTGAGTGGGAATCTCAAGCAAAAATAAATTAAATTTGACCATCCTGGACAATAACCACGAGGTTTTTCTCAGTACCTAACATCAATACAAGGCACGCCCAACAACACACACACCATAAGAGCACTGCAGAGCAGGGCAGGGCAACCTGCCAACCCAGACATCTAAGTGCTAACTGTTTGTATATTTGTCAGTTTGCTGCTGCCCTCTTTTCCTTGGCTGGTGCAGAGGGAGTTGGGCTCCTGCCCTCAGTCCTCAGCAGACCTTGTAGCGGACTCCAGACCACAGCTTCCTCTGGTGGCATCACTTCCTGAAGCTGCTCTCAGGGATGGACAGCGTTCGCCGCCGCAGTTTTCTTCCTGATCCTTCCTCCAGCAAGTAGGTGACATCAATGGCTGCAACAGAGCACAGGCTTTTGGTAAAGGAAGGGGACAGCAACAACAGTTCTCCCACTGCCCTACTCACGGCTCTTCCAAGGATGTTTCCATCCATAGCAACATCCAAAACTCTACTGGGCAAGGTGCTGAGCAACCTGGCTGAAGTCTGGAGTTAGCCCTGCCCCAAGTTACCTTTGCACAAGACGATCTCCAAAGACCCTTCCAATCTAACTGATGGTTCCATGCATACTTTGCATTAACTCCCAGAACACAAAGGAGACTGGACAGAGCTCATCCTAAGTTTTAGATCAAACCCAGACACATTTAACCAGTGCAATCCCTGCACCCCCATTCTACAGCTCAGACAATGCCTACAGAAGTTACCTAAACCCCAATGGACAGCTCATTGAAGGCCAAAAGAGACTTTCCAAACTCTCCTCAGTTTCACTCCGTGCCTCTGTTCAGTTTCTGAGCTGAACGATGGGAGGAGTTTGTCTTCAGAGAGTTTTGGTATAAGCACGGTGAATTTCTTTGGGATTTAGTGGAAATCGCTGCCGTTGCAATAGAAAACCCTGCTGCAAAGGAAACTCATTCCTAGTAACATCCACTAGCAATGACTTCGGGCATACCCATCTACTTCATCTGCACTGCCTGCAGTGAGCGGGAGAGAAACCTGCCCAAGAAACGTGTCTGTGTCATCAGAGAGGGAAATCTCACCGTTTTTCCCTGGGATTTTCTCTAAGAGGTTTAGCAGGATCTGATTCAGTCTCTCCCTCTGAATGTGCCGCCTTTCCTCCGGAGTGCAGAGCTGCCTCGTGTCCGAGCTGCTTTCTTCTACCTTCTTCTCAGCTTCACAGCCCTCACCAGAAGCTGCCTCTTTTTCTGACTCCTCCAGGGCGGGCATCTCACTGGAAGTTTGCTCCTGGTTTCCCAATACATCCTCCATCAGTGGAAGGGAATCTTCTTCTTGGTTTAAGTCTTTAATCTGCGGTTTGGAGCGCTCTGTTTTCCAGGATGATCTAGCAGGGAAAGAAGGGTTTAACTACCACAGTTTTCCAGACTGAAAGGTCAGTTACAAGTGAGCCAAGGACCTGTCAGCAGCCGGGGGGGTTCTGGAATCTCAGTCACTTGACTTACTATGTACATTCAAACCCTTGGTGCAGGAAGGCTGGGTGCTCTTGTGCTGGGATCTGCCACCTCCCACATGCAGCTGCTTTTGCTACCTTTCAAAACAGCTTCTGTACTCTTCCTTACCCCCATTATTAAGGGACACTAACACTGCTCCCACATTCTACCCTTCCTCACCTGTTCCCTTTTTATCTCTTCATTTAGAGAGATTGCTTTAAGTAACTGAAACTTCTTATTTCCATAGCACCCAGGGGAAATGGGTACGGAAAAGAGCGGACACTTGACAGCCAGGGTGATCTCATCTCTTCTCAATGATGAATCTGGTAGGTAAGACTCACCTGCCTCCATTTCTCTTGTAGTTGTCTGGTACATAATGAGGCTGCAAGAACAGTAAAGAGTATGGTTACTACCAAAGAAAGTTCACAGTAGAAGAATGTGACACAGCCAGCCTGACCAGCTCACACGGGCCTGGATGCTGTGGGAGGCTCTAAACCACACCAAGTAATTGTACAGTTGCAGAACTGGGACCAAAAAGTGAGTTTTAAGGTTTCCATCACTCAGGAAGTGAAGTTTGGCAGTGTTCAAGGCCAGGCTGGATGGGGCTTGGAATCGCATGAGCTTTTAGGTCCTTTCCAGCCTAACCCAGTCTGGGATTCTATGATTCCAGGAGTGGCTTAAATGAGATCAGCACCTAGATTTCAGCCAGACACCGCAATCTCCAAACTTACACATCACCGTTCACTCAGTATCTGCTGGTCTTTGAACTGCATATTCCTACCTCCAATCACTTTTGCTTTCCGAGCTTGCTTTCTAGACAACTTTCCCTCCAAACTGTGTATGCTCGTGTGGCAGCCTCCTTTGGTTTACCAAGCTCCACTCAGAGGGAGCTAGGGCTTTCAAAAAGCAAGGCCAGTCTTGCAGTAAAAAGGAAGAAAGCCAAGAGAAGAAATGCTTACTGAAAAGTCTCTCTTGGGTGTGAGTTTCTTGGGGAAGTGGTCAAAGGCGTAGGGCTTGGTGCAGACGGGATAGCGGTTCCGGTGGATCTTGTAGAAGAGATGAGCTGACTTGTCCAGGCGGTAGTCACAGATATACACATCCTGCTCCTTCACACCTTTTGGCCTCCCTGCATTTGGAAACAGGGCAGGGAAAAATGCCAATGAGATTCAAGAGGAAGCTCGTGGTAGAGCAGAACCACAGCAAGCCATCCACAGTGTCAAAGAGGCACAGGGGCTGGCAGAGCTGCTCGGTGGGATGGCAGTTAGAGCTAGATGAGCTCTAGGGCCCCTTCCAACCCAAACCAGTCTGGGATTCTGTGATTTATGCAGAGGAAATTGGAAGGTATTTTGATAACTTACTCTTCTACCTTTATTTCCATTATTAAGCTGCTCTTATCTCAAACCATGGGTTTTACCACCTTCTGATTCTCCCCATCCCACTGTGGGGAGAGTGAGCAGCTTCGTGGTACTCAGCTGGGGTTAAACCACAGCAGCAGTGGTGAACTGTGTTCCATTTCTGCTTACCTTTGCAGTAGGTGTAGAGGTCAAGAACACAGCACGTGCCCACCACAGCCTCCAAGGGGATGATTTCATAGAGTGGCACCCGGAAGAGTTCATTGTGATAGAACTTGCGAGAAGGGGAATGATGTGTTTCGTGTGGACGGAAATAGTGATGACCAAAGGCAAACCGCTCCTCTCTGCAGGGGTGAAGTGAGAGAAAGAGAGAAACAGGAGGGACAAAAGGCAAGAGATTATGTCTGTAAGCCCAGACAGAACTCCCCTTCAAGCCCTCCACCTCATTTGGAACAGTCTTGCATCTTTGCAACAACAGTGATGAAAAGCAAAGTCACCTGAACGTTACACATTCAACTTTTGCCCCTTCAGGAAGTGGAAATACTCCTAATGTGAGTTTTATGAACACAGCACACTTACTATGCTGCTATCATTGGGGCATTAATCCCATTACAGGAGCTTAGGCAGTGATCACGAGCTGTCAGTGTGTATTCTCGGCCTGTTCTAACTGAGGAAACTGCATCAACTGATAGCTCTTATCCCTGGTTTAAACCTCCAAACTTAGATGCTTTTACTTTGCAGTCATGAAGCACAAGCAGAAGCATCATGAAGTGACTGGATCGTGCCCAGTCCTGTGTTTTCAAGCTATGATCAGACTTGTGCAAAATCACTGTCATCTGCCATGTCCCCAGTTCAAGAGATGCCTTGAACATACTTCTCATTTTTCCAGAGCTTTTCGATGCGGAAGATATCGAGTTTCTCCCTGTTGATGTGGGACAGGAGCCGGTAGGACTGCCGCACGGGGTGGCCATCCGGAGTTCTGCGGCTGTCCCTCATCAGGTAAACACAGTCACCTGGCAATGGGCACAAAACACACACCTCTGAAGAACTTGTCATCAGTCCAGCACCAAAAATAGAGCAAATGCTTTCATTAAAACTAACACGACTGCTTATTCCAGCAGAACTCCAAGAAGATGCACAGATCAGCACTGACAGGCTCAGGGTTTTGAAGCAGTGTCCAGAAAGATACACTTCAGGGAATGAACAAGCAATAAGGTGATGTGTTAATGACCATTCTACACTAAAACACTGAAGACCTAATAGCCTTCTTTGCCTTTACTTCTAAATGCCAACTACCACAAGTTGGCTCAGCATCTTCCTCCTCTGGCCAGGAGGTGAGCCCTATCTGTGCTAAAAGTAATTACGTTGCTTCATCAACAAGCCTGTGAGAACTCTCACTACGTGTCACTCCCATAACAGCAAAGAGTGCAGCTTTTACTTGTAAGAAGATAAAAGGATTTTAAACAGGGCGATGCCAGAAATCTCTGTACGCCCTGCTCTGATGGAAGCACAGCAGCCACCAGGGTTAGCACATACCTTGGCGCAGCAGCAGATCATCCCGTAACAAGCAGATGTAATAGACACAGCCAGGCTGGGCATAGTGGGGACGAGGGATCATGGGCACCTCCTGGACGAAGAAAGAAAAAAGGAAGGAGATGCTGTGATGCTCACCATAATCAGTGCAGAGATGGGGCTGAAATCCTTTTGCAGAAGTGGACAGAGAATTAGTACTTAAGGTGGTTAAACCTAAACAAAGGAAGCTACTCTATAAAGTGAGAACCCCACACTGGTCTGGGGTAAATATAAATGCAAGAGCTGCTTTAGTTTAGCAATGAAGAGGAGACTTTTTCTTACCCTGTTCACTGACCGAGGTTCACACTGCTCACACAAGTAGTGTTCAACATCTGAATTCACCCCCATACAGTCGCAGTGCTGCCAGACCTAGAAAACCAGATACATCCCAGTCAGAAATTCCTGTGACAGACTGCATTGACAACTGGCATCTTCTCAAGCAAATATGGAGGAAAGCAAGCAAGCAAGCGAGCTTCCCGAAGGAAATTCAACGTTTTCTTTGAGCTATTTCAGAAGACAGACAAGATCCTCGTGTGCCCCAAATTGTTGAGTTAATTCTGCTTGCCAAGGACAGGAGCTGCTGATTGTCTCAGGAAGTGCCAGCTCCTCTGTAGAGAAATGCAAGTTGCATTTCTTCTGCGAAAGCAGACTTTCAATTCCTCTGGAGAGGAAGTGAAGGTCTGCAGAAGTAACCCATGCCACCAGCTGCTATAGGAAACTGCTAGTAAATGTTGCACTGGGCACGGAGAAGAGCACTAGGCTCTGCTTTGTGTTTGCCCTGCCTCACCATGCACTTTTCACACTGGATCATGAGTCCTTCATCTTTGTAAAGGCCACAGATGCATCTGATGACGTCCTCGTCCTTCTCGTGCCCGCTGTCCTTCTCGCAGACCGACGTCTCGCTGCTGTCGGCCTCACTTGCTGTCTCTCCCACAATCTCATCGATCTGGGCCGCTGCCTCGTGCCGGGCGCTGTAATACGCCTTCCGCAGGCGGCACACGTCGCGCCCCGTCGGGGATTTCCTCCCGTAGTATTTCTGTGTGGAACCAAAGCAAAGAACAATTCATGTCCTTTCCAACCCAAACCGGGCTGCGATCCCTTCATCCCGGCAATGTCTGCTCATCAGGAACAGATCATCACAAGGTCTCCTCTCCTAAACCAGTCTTCTTCTCCAATTACTCTAAGTCATCAAGAGCACTAAACGAGGCTACAAGCCCACTGTCTCTGCAATAGCTTTAAGTCCAGAGACAGCCTCACCTCTGCATTCCGGAAGACCTTCAGCATGTCCCCATCAAAAGCTTCCACAGTTTTGTAGTAGCCAGTCAAGATCTGCTTCTCGATTGTGGCAAGGTCCAGGGGATCGGAGATCTTCTCGTAATAGTCTGCATTTCTACAATGGGAATGTATGCACAGTGTCATTTTCACTAGCAAGTCAAAGCTGTGCAAATCCATTATGGAAAACTATGGGTTGCTCTGGGAAGCAAGTACTTACTTTTTCTTTGGGGGTAGGTTCAGCAGAGGAGCTGCAAGAGCCTGCCTGGAGGAATCTGTAACAGGAATACAGAGTTCAACATATACTTGAGTTGAACTTCAAAAGACAAGTAACTAACAACACCCCATCTAGGTTAAAAAAAGGCTCTTCTGCTATCTGAGGCAGAGGGAATCGAAATGCTTTTGCATTTCTAGAAGTTGGCTGCTGCAGTGGGGCTACCAGCACCGAAATGGATGATATTTCCTTGTAATTCTGTCAGCTGTACCACTTTGCTGAACCACTCAAAAAGCAATTTAAAAGGACAACAACATCTGCAGATTCTGGTGGCACAGGAAGGGGCTGGGGGTAAAGCAAAGTGATTTAAAGTCATTACTGGTAGCAGAAGAAAGGGGGGGTGGGGGGGAAAGAAGGAAGGTTCTTTAACCCCCTGAAAGAAGCTATTTTTTCCCTAGGATGTGCCATTCAGTTCATTGCTTCAGAGGCTGAGGAAGTCTCCAGGGAAGTTTCTTAAGGAGTGCTGTTACCTTAGAATCATAGAATCATAGAATAGTTAGGGTTGGAAAAGACCTTAAGATCATCCAGTTCCAACCCTCCTGCCATAAGCAGGGACACCTCACACTAAACCATGGCACCCAATGCTTCATCCAATCTGGCCTTGAACACTNATCATCCAGTCCCTCCTGCCATAAGCAGGGACACCTCACACTAAACCATGGCACCCAATGCTTCATCCAATCTGGCCTTGAACACTGCCAAGGATGGAGCACTCACAACCTCCCTGGCCAACCCATTCCAGTGCCTCACCTTCACCTTTGTAGGCGATGATGCTATCACATATTTCCTTAAAGATCTGGGCTAGGCGGGCAGCGCGAGCCACCTCAATGTTCTCCTCAGCTGCAGCCAAGCGGCGTGTTCGCACGGAGCGGGCGGTCTGAAGGGCTGAGAACTGGGTCATGAACACATCTGAAAGAGGGCAAAAAGAAAGATCCAATCACGGCCTCCTTTCCCACCCAGCAACTCCCTCAGTTATTAAAAGGAACGTGTTTTCTAAGCGACTACAATAGTAAAAAGCTTTAGTTTCAGATCCCCAGGTCAACTCTCACTGCTTCGAGCTCATCTAAATGCTTAAGCTGGTTAGCAAAGGATTTTGTGTTGCTGGAACAAATACAGCATGTCACTGAATTCACCTAAAACACTTCCCAGCTTCGCCTGTACCCAGCAGGGACCCAGTCCTGCCTGGCTGTGAAGATTATGGTCCTGCAAAGAGAGAGTGCTATTTCTGGAGCAGGATTTTTGTCCCGTTCCCATAGCTGCACGCCAAAAAGCTTGGTTCGCTGAAGGCCTGAATGCCCCCGAATTATGAGGATAAATGACAACTGTCAAAGTCAGCACAACTGTTTCTAGGCTGGGGACACAGAATGCAGTAAAGAGCCCTTCTCTGCGAGGGTCCAGTCATGGAAGATGTTAAATATCATCCTCCTCTTCTGATAAACCACTCCTGATGCAACACGAGATAGGACAACTTCTACTAGGACTGAGAGGACAGGGCTGCTGGAGGAACAGAAACCCTAACCAGCAACCCCACCAATGCTTTAGAGGGTCCAAAATTCTCATCCTTAAGCAAAAGCATTAAGGTTTCAGAGGAAACTGCAGAATCCTATTATGCAGAAACCCCACTGAAACAGCAAAAGGGCTTCTGTCTGACCCTGCTATGTAAAGATAAAGGCACACAAACATGTATGTAGGTATTTTTCTCTGTATAGCATTCCCTGTATGTGTTACAAAAGGCACATGGAACTTGTAGTAACTCTACATTTGATTTAGACACAGAGCTTAAACTTTTCACATAGGTTCTCAAAGCAGCAGCCTGAGGAACCTCACCAGATTTAATGTTCCCATCATCCCGACAGATCCCGTTCCAGCGGTTGTACAGTGATGTGCTGTGGATGTTGTCACTGACGTGCTTCACTTCCTCTTGCTTCTGTCGAATCTTTTCCCAGTTTCGTACCAAAAATACATGGTGTTTCAGCACAAAATTCCTAGAAAAGCATTCAAGAATCACTTTCTCCCTGTAAAATCCATTCCTTCTCTCCTCAGTAGAGAAGAATTCCACCCTAGCTGCTTAAAGGAGAACTAAGAACTGCTTACTCAGGCATTTCATGAGGCCCTGTCTGAGAGAAACAACATCTGCACAAGGCTCCATTTCTGAGAAGAATCCCACTGAAAGAATTCCTCACCTTTCCCTGTTTGACATGGGCTTCATCTGCAGCTGTGGCGTCAGCCTTGTTGGTGTGTTCACACTTTCACTGGGCTCCTCTGGGATGTGACCCCTCTGGAAAACACATCATTCTGATAGACAGGAAAAACTGTGCCAACAACTCGGCAAAGCACTAAAAGTAGCTGCTGAGACAGAGCCTGCAGTATTTCTCTACAGCATTTCTCTGAAGTTTAAAATGCACAAATAGAGGGTATTTTGCTCTGATGGCTTGACCCCGTTTCCTACCCTTTATTCACAAAAAAGAGCTGGGTTTACTACTTACTCTCTTCTTTAGTTTGTGCTTTGACTTCCTTTTCTCTTTTGACCGCCCAGGCCTTCTGTGGGTGCTCACAGGCTGATTGCTTTTGCTTGAAAGCCCATTCATTCGCTGACTTTTACCCCCGATTATGCCTCTGCATTTGTCAAAACCACACTTGCAGAGTTGCTTTGAAAAAGAAGACAGAAACATCCTTTAAAAATAACCCCAAAACATGCAGATTCTCTCTTAATATTCTAAAGAACCTGCTGTGTCAAATACAACACCAAAGCTCTGGTTAAGCGACCTTCACCTTGACACAACTGTTTGTCCTGGCTGAGTTTTTCAAGGCCTTGCACTGGGAGCCTTACCTGTTTTTCAACATTAAAGGAATGAAAATTGTAGTCATAAGTCAGTTCGGTACCAGCAGGCATGTCTTTAAGTGCATACAATCCAATCCTGTAAACCCCATTCACAGACCTGCAGGGAAAACACAAGGAAAGATTCCCAAGCATTACGAAGAAAAGGCTTTGTCCACATAGTGGAAGAGTTAAGAGGCAGGAAGCAGCCCTTCTGCTCTGCCCTGGATTATGCTGCTTCATTTGTGCTATTCTTTTGTTTCTCTCTCACAACAAACTTTGGTGGCCAAAAAAGTGAATCCTGGATTTATAGAGAGGAGGAAGTTGTGCTTCCAATAGAGAAGCTCAAATTATACTGGCTGTTGTGGCAGACCTGCTTCTCAACCACCAAGATTCAGGCCCTCCCCTTAAATCAAAAGCTTACCTTGACCATCAGCCCTCACTTTACAACACACACTGAAGTGAGCTGCCTCTCCAATACCTTTACTTCTTTTGGGCTGGATTTGCCAACGTAAACCTTGATTCCTATTGCTGAAATCCACTAGAATTAGCTGGGAATCACCAGCTTCTCTGCCACCACCTTATCACAACCATCTGCCACTTCACTCTACGTTATTCTCTACAGGCTTCTCAGAAGTGCTTCCTACTAGTCTGGCACTGGCTTGCTTCTGATAACAGAGTACCGATATGACACAGGGTTTGCTGAAATCAGACTACTTCCCTCTTTGCCTGCTTTAGAATAGAGTATTTGAATTGAGGGAAAGAAAAGACACACAGATTATTTTTGACATTACCCAGGCTTCAAAACGTGGAGCACATTAACACTACGACACACAACAACGTTGGATTTGCCTTGCCAGTAAACTTAGATCCTGTCTCCAAAATGTCCAATGCTTGAACACATTACATCACTCCTCTTGTGCAATGTAAGCATCATAGAAATGTTATTTACAGCGTTCAGCTTGATTCCCCTCCCTATTTTTAGACGAGATTCTCTTGATGCTCTGGTTATCTACATGTTAGTCACTGCCATCCCAGTCTTCCAGTAAACACAAAATGTTTCTCTTACCATTTCTGCATCTCACAGTTAGGATTACAGCTGTGGTTGATAAAACGAGCCTCATTGCCCATACGATAACTATCTATCACCATTCCACTGTCTAAATTCAGGCAGTAATGATCACTGTGATTATGGTACTGTTCAATCATCCGGTTCCTAGGAAGCAACACAGGAAAGTTATTTGTGATTCTGCTTGCTGCTGCAAAACAGGGAGTAACAAAGTCATAGAGCATTTGGGAATTCTGAGAGAGGGTTCGGAAGGAAAAGCAATGATCATCTTTGATTTTACAGAACCATACACCTCGAGATGGAGGAAAACCATTTTTATACCTATTTTTATAAGTCAAGGCCACTGACAGAGCTTGCATTAGAATTTAGAAATTTGCTCTTCTGGAATGCTCCCTTTTGGGTTCTGCAGATTATCTGTCTACATTTCATGGTGATAACCTGTGTATGGAAGAGAAAATGCAAGTATACATTCTTTGGTGTGTATCTGTATGCATGTGAACAACAATCAGCTTCTTTCATTAGCTGGGACCGGACACAATTGCTGGGTTGACATCCATGGATTACAGCTTCCTCTTTTTAGCAAGAGAGCAACAAGAGTCAGTTGTGTTAGCAGGTATTTCTGCCTGAGAAGACTGCATTTGTCTTCTGATGGGTCTCTAAGAGCAAGTATGTCCCTCCAATCTCAATTGTCCTGTGATGCCATGGAGTTAAAAGACTACATTCATTATTAATGCTCCCACTTGTTCTTTTTCATACCTATCTGCAGAAACTGAACCACCCTTCCTGCTCCATTCTGCCCCTCAATTCTATCTTGCACAGTTCAAATCCTGCACAATCCTCACAATGACATAAAATTCACATGCACTTGCAGCATTTGGCATTTCTAGAGCAGATGTGGCGGATGATGCATTCCAAACACTAGTCATGCCTCTCTATTTGACTGAGAAAAACTTGGTGGATCAAAAGAGCTCAATTCTAGAGCTTCCTTCTGGTGGCTGCAACAAGAAAAGCATTCTTCCCCCCACCCTTTGTTTCTAAGGGTTTCCCAGCAATGATAATAGATGCTAAAGTCATTTATTGAGCCTCCCATGCTAAAGCAGCAAATAAATATGTCTACCTGAATTCTTGCTCACTAACAACTTCTCCCAGATATTCAATGATAAACTGTCCTGCTTTCAGGGGTTCTTTGGTACGAATACCCCATCCTTTCTCCTCAGCCCGGAACCTCTCCAGGCACTGCACCCATTCATGCCTCTGTATCCGCTGATTGCAGCACTGGTCACCACAAGGGCAAGTGTTTGGTGAACACTCCGCAAAGATCATCCTAAAATAGAAAGCAAAGAAGTTAAAGGAAGGTCCATGGCCTACTTTTACATCTATCACACAAAGGGGAAAAGAAATGCCCTTGTTAAACACAAGTTACTAAAGAATCCCAGCCTGGTTTAGGTTGGAAGGGACCTTAAAGCTCATCCAGGTCCAACCCCCTGCATAGGCAGGGGCACCTTCCACTAGAGCAGCTTGCTCCAAGCCCCTGTGTCCAACCTGGCCTTGAGCACTGCCAGGGATGGGGCAGCCACAAAGAACTAAAATGCTCCTTGTTTTCAAGGGATAATTCACACAGAGATTCACAGCCTCTCACTGCTATTCAAAGATCAAAATGGAGCTTTTAAAGGCATCTTTCCTCTGAAGAAAGAAGTCAGGGAGCATACGTGCAGCAGAAGGTTACCCTGTATGCTCTGGAACAATAATTTCTGGGGTTGCATCCAGCACAACTCTTTTCTTAAGCCATTATTAATGGATGTGAAATACTACATTTATTGAAACTGCCTTCTCATCACTCAACCTCTTTCTAACCTGTTGAGACAGTCCTCCACACAGCCCTTGCCATTGTCATCATCTGGCTTCTTACAATTGCAGGTGGTGGCCTCATAGCCAGAGAGAGGTTTGACATCCACATAGACATCTGGAGAGAAAAGAAAACAACAAAAAACAAACCCAAACAGGGAAGAGAATTCTTTCCAGGTGGAAAGCAGAGTGATTTCTCCACAAGACTGTCATTCCAATTCCACAAAGCAAAAAGGAGGAGATGGAAGTGTCTTTGGGAGGATGACAGGCATGACAGACAGGAGGGGTGGCAGAAAGGAACACACTTGAATAATAAGATTTTACTTACTAGAACGGATTTTTTTATACAGTGGGACATCTGGCTTTTTATACAACTACAAGGAAGAGAAAGAAAATGTTAATACACTGCAGAAGTGCTTCTGGTAGTCAAAAGAATCAAGGAAATTGTGTTCTGTACAGAGGGAAGCTTTGTAATCCCTACAAAATACAGCTGCATTCTCTTCTTCAGGCTCAGACTACATTAGCAAATAGGTCAAAAGAAGTACCTGGGTAACAGAACTTAGGCTAAAGGAGTTAGCTGAGCGTTCTGCCTAACATAGAGTTTACTCTTCCCATAGTCTGAACAGAGCAGTACAGATCATGAGGACAGACCAACCATGGAACCTGCCCAAGCACTGTACAAACAAAACTGCTCTGGAAGGGGTTCCCAAATTCTAGGTAGATACAGAGAATGTCAAGGAAACAGATCACATGTGTATTATTTATGTAACATTGAATAGATAAGATAGGCAGATGTAAGTCATCTTCAATACACGGCAAGAAGCTGAAATGTCAACCAGGAGCATTATCTGAAGATTCAATTTTAGTGGCATTACAAAGAGTAGCTGGAGCCACAACACCCTGGGGATTTGGCTTGCCCATTTACAAGCTTAAGTTCCATGTCACCGAACGCTCTCCTGCTGCAAAGCTGGGGACAGATTTGCTCTCCAGCCTTAAATCCTGTGTTCAATCACTTGGTGGAAACTTCTCAGGGAGTCCTATTTTTAGGTTTGCCCGTATTTAAAGCTCCTCCTGAAGAAGGAGGCTGTGAACGAGTTCCTCCTCTTCCCTCAGCAGGAAAATCTCAGCTTGCAAGTGAAAAATAAATTCCACTCTGCTGGGACCCAGCCAACAAAAATAAGGGCTGCGATTTCTCCGTGCTGCTGGCAGCACATCTGAATTCTCCCGAGGCGGGTCTAAAACAAGATCACTGCAGAGAGCAGCCACACACCAAAATAAGAGTCTGCTCCAAAAGGAACCACTTTTTGCAGCAGAAACCCCTGGGATTGCTATTTTGCAAGAGAAGGGGAATAATGGAAATTATTCCTATTAAATACATATGCAAATCCTTTTCTTCCTCAGAGAGTGGCAGCCTCAAGAGCAGTCACCAACACACGGGGTACAGAAACAGCTTCATGCAGGAGCCAATGCTATGTTCTTTCTAAGACTTTGGATGGCAATCTTGGCAACCAGGAACCTTTTATCTCATACCTGATTGTGTTTCCACTGCCAGAGGATGTCGTAAGGCAGCTGGAAGTCGATCCTCTTCTGTCTGAGATACTTTCCTGAAACAAAAAAGGTTTGTCAGTGGCACACACTCAGCTTCCCCAATCCCCAAGGGGAAACTGAGCTGCACCCAGGCGCAGCGCCAGCTTCTGATAGGGCCTCTCCACGTTGGAAAGGCCAAGAGGCAGAAGAGCAGAATCCTCCCAGAACATTTTGTTTGTCTGGAGGAGCCCTGCACGAGGCTCCCTTCTGCATTCGACCCTGCCAGGTTTGATCCTTCCCTGCCAGCGAGGAAACGGCTGCCTCAGACAGGAGATGCCTGGTGAGGTCGGTGCAGAGGGAGCTGCCCTCTGCACTGATGAGGGTGTTACAGATGCCACCAAGCTCCAGCAGTCACGGTCCAACTGCCGAGAGCAGTGCCAGGAACCTGCTGGGGCCACTGAACCTGAGCTACGCAGGGGACAAGAGCGAGTAACTGAACATGAACTCAACCTTGTGCCCCACCATGGCTTCCGGGCAGGAATCTCACAGCTGACACTTTCCTGCATCCACATGAATGCAGTGATGTGGCACAGGGACCAAATCTGCCTGCACCATTCATGTAAGCTGGTAAATCACAACCTTGTACTCAAAGGAACGAAACAGTATCCAAGCCTGTTCCTATGACCTTCACAAAGAGAGACTTAAGAACAAACTCAGACTTGGCAAACACATCCCTAAATGTTCTGGAAAGCCTTCAAGCTGGTCTCTGTTTTCAGCAGTAACTGACACTCCTTCAGAAAGGAGTTACTACTCTCACTGCACATTTAGACTATTCCAAAATGTACTGTCACCCTGAAGCCTTCCCCAAAACCTGACCCATCACATACTTTGTTAATATGGGACCTGAGGCCTGGCACAAGCACTGGGTTAGTTCTGGTCAAGCTTAAAATGTTCTCTCATCATTTCACTTTTGGACAAGGGCCTGTAGGGACAGGCCAAGGGAATGGCTTGAACCTGACAGAGGGAGGGAAGGCTGAGCTGAGCTCTGAGGCAGAAGCTGTTCCCTGGGAGGGTGCTGAGGCGCTGGCACAGGGTGCCCATGGAAGCTGTGGCTGCCCCATCCCTGGCAGTGCTCAAGGCCAGACTGGACACAGAGGCTTGGAGCATCCCTGCTCCAGTGGAAGGGGTCCCTGCCCGTGGCAGGGGTTGGGGCTGGATGAGCTTTAAGGTCCCTTGAACACAATCCAGTGTGGGATTCTGTGAATCCTGTGTCACAGAACTGAAGTGAGGAGGGATGAAGGATGAGGTGTCAGCCCCAGCTCTCATTTTCCCAGCTTTTCTGAATGTTAGCAAGTGCCTTTTGAACCCCTCCACCTGGAAGGGGTCTCATGTACATCACACACATGCCCTCACCACTGGAAAATAACAACTGTAATGTTTTCCTTCCAATTTACCCCCCAGTTACTCTCCACTTTCAATGCTGTATTCATCCATTGCAGGTTCCAGGAAAGAGCTAAATCTGCTGGGAATTTGCTGTCACTTCTATGACCTCAGCAGGGAAACAAAAGGCTCTTTCAGGTGCCCTGGCATCGTGCCTGGATGCATGGAATGTCCCTCCAGCCCTGTCAAATGGGCCCTAGTGCAGTCATCTGGCAGAGAGCTTAACCTGGGAGCTCTGCAGCTAAACCACTCTCCAGCTACCTGATATAGAGTAACTGAAGCACCTTTAACGTCAGAGCAGGAGCTTGTTTGTGTCTGCTACACAATCAACGACGGGGTCAGGGCCTTGGGAAGAGAGACCGGGAGCATCCTGACAGATGGTTGGGTCACACACCACTTCTGTGACCCGATTTCAAGAGGAATTGAGGAATGGGAAAGGTCATGGCTTTGAGGATTGAACACCTTCAGGCCTGCATCTGCAGTTCCTGCTTCAGGCAGAGCTGGCCAACTCCTCCCTGTGGAAGTCCCCGTTCTGCAAGAAGCAGGAGCTCAAGAGGACAGCCCAATGACACACTGGGACCGGATGGGACAAATATTGCCCTGGAATAATATGGAATTTCCCAAACTAGCCCAGTCTGGTGGAGCAGATTGGTGAGTTTCAACCTGGAACTCTGAGTTCCACCTGCTCATGTCACAGGTTATGGCACAAAGAGAAGCCCTAAGCCTCGTTTCTGTTCTACCCAAGGCCTCGAAGTCTATTAAACCCCCAATATTGCCCACTTAGTTTTTGAGATTTAACAAATGCTTATAGCAGTCTCTGGCTATTGTACTGTAAGATGAGTTTGAAAAAGAAACTATTTATTGTACTGCATTTAGGCAAAAGTATTCTGGAGTTAAACCAGGGTTGAAACCAGACTGGTTCTTTCTAATGGTAAACAAAACCCGAGAACAAAGTTCATGCAGCAAGGGAATAAAACAGCCTTCTGAGTCAAGCTTTTGCACTGCAGGACACAGGCGGGTGAGCGTGACCTTTGGCAAAGCTCCTGTGCTGAAAGCCATGAGTAACCTGGCAAGGGGCTGCAAGAAGAAAGGAGAAAGGGAGACTGTGACCAGGGTACTTCCATGCCACCTAGGTGTGATATTTGTTCCCAACAATGCAAACACACATGAGGTACCCACCGACGTGAATAGGGGCTGGAAACAATCCGTGCTCGTGCTCTCCAGGAGTGTACTCCAGCTTCTCTTTCTTCAGTTGGATGAGGCGGCTCTTGGGACTGTGGAGAACAGTGACAAAACCCCATCAGGATGAGGAACAGGCACTTGCAACCCCCATCTTTTCCGGTTGAATTATGGCACAAACATCCAGAACACCCGGCAAGAGAGTAACAACAGAAATGGAGGAGCTTTAAGGTCCCTTCAGCCCAAACCATGATTATGAGGAGGCAATGGGGAGGTATTTTGCAAAGGCAAAGTGTGAACTTCCATTTCTAAGAGGCAAATCCTTAAGCCAAAGGCATGGAAAAAAAGGAAAAACAGTCGGAGGAAAGGTGACTTAATTCGAGCCAAATGTGCCCCTTTTAACACCCACAGATTCACTGTGAAGGAAGGCAATGGAAAAATAAATGATGGTAAATACGCTGCAAGGAGGAAAGCCGAGTGGAAAGGAAATGCAGAAGGCAATTATCTAAACCCACAAATAGCACATGAATTCCTTCAGGCTCTGCAGACACACCCGTGTTAGAGCCAGCCACAAAGAGCACAAGGGAGAGCACCTACACTGGTTCCCTTCTAAACACAGCAGTGAAATACTGTCAGAGGTATGTAGAACTCCTATGACACATCAGTGCGCTGAACAAAGGCCGCCACCACTTGAGGGACTTCAGAGGCGAAGGCTGAGATGCCAAAATCAAGCCCAATTCTTCATTAAAAGGAAAGGAATAGACTGGATCTAGTGGGAACCAGACACAGCTCTAGAAACACCAGCACTGCAGAAAGCACCTCATGAATTAAAAAAGGCCTCTCCACACTAGCAGTAAAAGGTCTGTGTTAGCAGGCCCACATGCTCCCACTGGGAAGGCAAGGAGCTATTTTAGGCTGGGGTTTCTCAGCAGGCATTAAAGCTTCTGCTTTTGTGTTCAGCTACTATCTTTATGAGACCTCTCCTTGCACTCTGCTGCTAGCTTTGGAGAGGCTTAAATTCAGAGTCAAAGTGGCACTAACATGATCCTGACCAGCTCCACAGGAGGTTCCCACCCACACCTCTGCTCATGAAACCCAGAGACCCATTTACACTCAGTCCCTGCCTGGCCTATGTGGTGTGGGTGCACTCACCTCCGGCTCAGCCATAGCCATGGGAGCTGTGGATCTGGTGGTGGCTGAGCCATGCTCTGGCTTCCTGGCTCGAGCTTTGCCCTCCTTGGCCATGAAGGGATGCGTCTGACCCTGGTTACCATCACCAAACCCAACCCTGACCTGCAGACTTTAACCTTGGCTTGCCTCGTCACCACAGACTGCACTGGCAAACGGGTACCACTGCCCAGGCTGTGTGGGTGCCACACGTGGGGCTGTGGCCATGACAGGAGGTTTCCTTTCCTACTGCTCACATCCAGTGCTGGTCCTGTCAGTTTTTAGCTAAGCTGGAACCCTTGCCAGCCAGATACACCTCGCTGCAGATGGTGCAGGAACAGGAATTCCCAGGGCTCAGCCCAAGTCCTTGCAGCCTCCAGGATCAAGGACAAGTACCCTGGCTCATTTTCATACCATGCTCTTTAAGATGTTTCCCTATATAAGCAGATATAATGATTCCTGCAGCTGAAAAGCAAAAGATCTCTCCTGAGAGTACAGGGTGGATTTGCTGGATACAGGGATTAACACTTAACTGTACCATCACTAGAGGGTGCCCTACCATTAGAGTTGCGTTTTTGTTCTCCACCAAGATCGTTTTCAGACTCCTACAGCAGGAAGTGATATAAATTCTGGGCTAACAACATTAACTTCTGCTCTCCTCTTGCACTGGCAAATGTCTGCCTGTGCAGGAGAGCTGGAACACCAAGTTAAATCGCTGAAAATGGAATTACAGCCAAGTGACTCTTGTTCTGCTGATTTAGTTTGCTGAACCAACTTAGTGAGGAAGGGACGCAGTGCTAGCATGAAAGGATGGTGGGATCAGCCCTTCAACGTGCAGCTTGCACAAGACACCTGAATCAAGATGGCCATAGTCCTGCCCTTGCCATCTCCATGCCTTGTTTTAGTACCAGTGTTCAAACAACCCTGCAGAGTAGTTCAGACTCTGTAGGATCTGCTTCCCTGGTAGGGCAGATTCCTCAGAGTTCTTAAGCAGCTTATCACAAACATCAGGACCAGTGCAAGGAAAGAACTCAGCATGGGGAGCAGCAGGCAAAGGGAAAGACCAAATCAGACCTCTTTAAGCTTCAAGGGAAGTGCAGCACAAAGTGCATCTTTACCCAAAAGGTAACCAGTTGTCAGCATTCAATCAATACAAAGACAAACCTAACGGCTCCTTTTACGCAGACATTGTCCTCAGGACCTGAACACCTCAAGCTCCCCCAGAACTTTGGCTGCCATCAGCATTAAGACTGCATTAAGAAGCTCTCTTATCTTCTTCATCTGAACCACTTTCAGATTGCTCGAGGCTGCTTTCTGACTGGGGTTACAGTTTAAATCTTCACTGGCTCACACTGACAATTATCATGCATGTAATTTTTCACAGCCTTGAATTAAGTTGGTGGTTTTATTTCAGCTACTCAGTAGTGGCAGCTCTGTATGGCTCTAGGTGAGACAGTTTCCACTGGGACAGCAGCAGCTTGCCCGTGGTGTTACTTACTCTGTGGTTTTGTACACATCAGAGTAGAGCCCTGCCTTCTGGTACTTCTTCTTTGGGGGTCGAGGGGCTTTCTTCTCACGCTGGGCTAGAGCTGGCAAAGGCTGCTCAGTGTTTTCAGGGGCAGGTGGTTTCTCAGGGGCATCCTGTGGACTGGGAGGTTCGGCTGCTGGCTCAGAGAAACTGCAAGGGAAAGGAAAGGCTGAAGATTCTCTCATGAGAGCTCATTCTTCCTCTCCAGAACCTGGTCAGCAGCAAAAGCAATGCCCGTGTTCCTGAGTTAGCAGATGTCACTGCTGGTGACAAAAAGGCAATTCAGTGATCAGAGTCAAGTGGTGGCTAGCACAATCCTAAGAAATGTAGGATCTTTTTATAGTAGTGTTACTAATAATTACATGAAGAATGCTGTTTGTACTCGTAACATTTATCCCTTGGCGTCTCAGTTGAGTAATGTAGAAGGTTCCAGACACAGCCTGTGAATCTAAATGCCTACATTACAGTATTCATTCCTGAAACACAAATATGGGGTTATTTTTCAGCACTGCTCTGGAAACACACAAAGGAAGACTTATGGAAGAGTTTGGTCTATTTGTATTGATAGCTTTGGATATAAGCATGTGAAAACTAGACCAGGAGGTAGATTTCTGGGGTGATCCTTTACTAGCCACTGATTGCAGAGGTGCACACCTTATCTCCTCCTTGCTGCTTGGTTTTACTCTTTATTTGCTGTATATCAACTGATCTCACCTTATGTTCTGTACCACCCTCAGATTCCCATGGTGCACATAACCCTTTCAATTCCTTATTCCAACAGGATGAAGGAATAGTCTTTGCTATGGTACCTCATCAGTAAATTCGTTACAACTCACTAAAAGTATTCTTCCCCAAGACAACCATAAAGCTTGCTTCACTTGAGACACAAGCACAAAACCAACAGGTTTAGATTACCTGAGATTCCATCCCACCACGGGGTGTTCAGTAACTTAGGAAGAGACCCTAAAGCATACTTAACACTGACATGTGAGTTTCTTCTACACTGAAAAGCAGATATAACAAGCAGAATTCATTCCTAGGATTCTTTCATGGCCTGAACTGATATAAAATCAACAGTGACTATAGTGATGGCACAAACCTGTAAGGGAATTACCTCTTATTGTTCTCCTGCTCTTCTTCTGGCAAAGGCTTTTGGCGTTTCCTGGCCTGTTCCTCTGCAAGCCACCTCTTCCTCTTCCAGCCTTTCCGGTGATCTGTATTGAGGTTCACACTCTGCACCACAGCTTCAATCACATCTGTGATGGTATCAGGTCCCAGGTGTAAGGGGCTGCTGCTTTCTTCCCTCTTCTCCAGCTCCTGGCTCACCAGTCGAGCTGCCTGGAAAGCCTGCATTGAGACGACAGCCTGGAGCGGGTACTTCCGAGGCCTCCCTGGCCTGCGCTTCACAAAGTTATTCCCTGTCCGTGCCTGCCTCTGCAGCTTTTTGGCTTTCAGGATCTTATTGACGTGGTCCAGATTTTTTTTTGTTGCCAAGATCTTGTTATAATTGCACATTTTCCTGGCTTGTCGCTGCATGGCTTCAACCACGCTCCTCTTGAGGTGCCGCGGGGAGTAGCTGCTTGGTAGCCTGTCCGACAGAAGCGAGATGCTATCGCTGCAGGAGCTGCTGGGAATTGCTGGAGCTCCAAGGCTGTCCTGCTTGCCCAGCCCTCTCTCCCTGCTGTGGTTTCGAGCAGGACTAGCTGATGGTGGAACAGACACATTTGCCATGACTGCTTCTAAGGTTTTGTCCAAAGTAGCCTGGCCTTCGTGCTGCGCCATGCGCTGCAGCAAGGTATCCACTGGATCCTCAGTACTTGCCAGCCTTCCTCCCCGGGCAGGTACTCCCATCACTGAAACACAAATACACACACACTGAGAGACCTGAGATATAACCAGATGAGCTTGGACTGAAAACAGAATAGCTGGGCAGGCTGACAGGCTTTCATATCCTCTCATTGCCCAGAGCACTGAATGAGAAGACACCAAGTTCTGGAACACAAGTTCCAATAGGGAAGGGACCCAGTGATGCAGAAATGGAAACCCTACATCAGCTTTAACACAATTATTTGCTCTTTATTCGCACACAGTCCCCATTTCTTAGAGCTGCAGAAAAAGAGGGTTTCCAGGTCCACCACACAGATTATGCTGTATCAAAAAGGGGGTCTGTTCCAAACCAAGAGCTTCCCGAAGCTGGTTCTTCGCGATGGCATTTAATCAGAAGCAGCCCTGGTTTTCCTGGAATAAAACGGATGCTGCCTTCCCCCAAACAGCTCACAATTGCACATTAACATTTACAGCAGCATGTTACTGCTCCTTGGGGCCAGTTATTTACACTAGATCTACTTAAAGCAGTGGGTCTGCGGCTGCAGACTGAGCAGCACATGGTACTGCAAAGGTAAGGGGAAGGCAACAGAATGCTTTTAGAAAGGGTTTGACAGGAGGGAGATGATGCATTGGCTGACAAGAGAAAGCACAAACAACTTCAGAGAGTGCACAGCTTAAACAAGGAAGCTTGAAATCCTAAAATCCTCCTGTGAGCAACACTCTTCCTAGGGGTTGGAAAAGGAAACGTAGTTATTTGTCAGGTCTGTAAGCACCTGGAAAACCCAGGAACCTGAGCAGCTCTGGGAGAAGAGGAAGGATTTACGGGTCCAGCTTTCAATTTGAGATGAAATAAGAAAGAGAATTTACCCTTGGTTTTCTTCTGGCCTTAAATACACGTGAGGATGGAGCTGAGGGTTGCTCACAGAAACACCATCCGTTTAGGACAGTGAGCTCTATAAAGAGCTGCCCCATCCAACGATAACCAAACTGTCCAACACATTTGGGCACCAAGTCTAATGGATGCCCTTGAAGTAGTGCTTCTGTTTGGAACCTGATCCAGAAGGCTGGGACAACTGAAGGCTGTGATCCCCAAACCAGCTGCAGCCCTGGTGAGGCACACTCGCAGCCCTCAGGAACAAAGCAGCTCTCTGACAAACACACTGAAATCCCACATGCATTCCAGACCCATGGAAATCCTAACAAAGACTCATCTTTTCAGCCGCATCATCAGTTCAATGACTTTGAAGTTGATAAACTTGTGATTCCTTCCATTCCTCTGCTCTCCTGCACAAAATCTGCCTGAACTTTTAACACCTTCCTATCCACAGATGTACTCTGCCTGCAGCTGCTCCTTTCAAATGAGTAGAGGTAAGTTAACAGGACAGACAGGGAAAGAGAAAACACTTCCTCACTGTGATGACTTTCTTTAGCAGATGCTGATTAAAGCATCTGTTACAACTATCTGTTTAAAGGGAGGAGGAAATAGCAGTTTTGGCACATTCATCCTATATGGAAATCATAACTAGTTCTGGAAGCACCATGCCTTAGGACATTCACTACAAATTGGTGTCTAAAAATGTCTGAATTGTGCTAACAGGACCTCTTTGCAGAAGAAAGCTCACAACACATGAGGAGTACCTTGCTCTAGGGTCATTCACAACTGGGATGAGCTGCCTGTCGTCCTCCATCACTTCAGCAGGATTCTCACATGGTACCAAGAGAACGTAACAGCAGAGCCCACCCTGACCCTAACAGTTACCTACCCAAGAGTAGAGAACTGTCTGCCTTCAGAACAGCACGGAAGTCCAGCTCTTCCCCATGGAGGAATTAACCTATTCATCTAATCCACTGATTAACTGGAGTGTCACAGGTCTTGCTAGCATTAAAGCACTGAGCTTCATGAAGACTAAGTGAAGAGCCAGACTCCATCCTGCCATAGCTCTGCTGCTGCTTCTGGAAGCACCAGCTCAAGTTTCCCTATTTTACAACCCAATTTGCTGCACTCGACTCCTAAAATGCAAGTAGAAAACCTCTTTATCTCCATGAGCATACTGCTGCTCTTCAAGTTGTCCCAACAATGCTGTCTCAGCTGCCTGTAGTAGCACAGGTCTTCCTATAGCAGTGGTCCTGATAATAAGGCCCCCAGCCGTGACTTGCCTGTAGAAGATGTGCTCTCAGACGTGGATCTCTTTCGGGAAGGGCTGCAGTTTGTGCTCTCTGACTGCCTGTGGGAAGGTTTGTCCTGCGCTGGCAGAGCGCCTGCAAAACAGACCAGGGAAGAGAAAAGCACAGAAAGACTCAGTTTCAGTGCCAATACAACACGCTGCAGGTGCTGAATATTCAAAGTAAGGTTGCTCTGGTTTAGCTCTAGGAACATTTGCTTGCTATGATGCACAGAGGTGGGGAAGGACAGGAAGGAATTTCTCGTAGGCTAACAGCAAACAAGCCACGAGGAAAAGCCATGGATCTCATCAGAGCATTAGCTTTTACGTGAAAAAAGAAACCAACCCCCCCGTTGCTACTTCAAATGAACCCCTTTCTTCATGTCCTAAATTTCACGTGAGATCTGGTTCCTCCTGACTGTCAGGCACATGGCAAAGCTCGCAGCTCCACAGCGGTCTCTGCCTTCAACAGCATCACTGCTCAGTCAGTTGTGCTTCAGGTTTGTCTGAGGCTATGAAGAGAGCAGTCATGACAAGGTTTGGTCTCAGGCATTCCCAGCAGCATCTAGCAACTGTTCTGAGGTACTGCTGGAGGCCTCAGGTCAGGGATCAAAAGCTGCACTGCTCGAACTAACTGAAACTGAACTCCAAAAGGAAAAGGAATCAGGTTTTGAACTGGACCTGTTATTCACCGTGAGCACCACGAGCTGGCCTGAACCAACTCAACCAAACGTCACCCCAACCAGAAACGCAGCTCTTCAAGGCTCAGAGCCCACGAGAAATTCCAGATCAATTCAGCAGAAGGTTAAAATCGGAGGGAAAAAGAAAAGACCTTTCCAGGAGAAAACTCCCTGGGCAGAACTCCACATGCTGCAAGAGGAGCCTGCTGGGAAGAGGGGCACTTCCACAGCCCGCAGGCAGCTCCGAAGGAGGCACTGTCAGCCTGCACCACCTGCTGCACCCAGCAGGACAGAGACCTCCGGAGCGAGAGCGGGGCTGGAGCTCAACAGGGGAGGATGCCTGCCCAGCGGGGCCGGCCCTGCCCTCCCGCTCTAGCACCTCGGGTCCAACACAAAGCAGCAAGGCCCAGGAAAGCGCACTCGGAGTCCTTACCTGTGAGCGGCTGGAGGGCCTTCTCCATGGAAGGCAGCGGCTCCTTGCGGAGGGGCCGGGAGAGGGGGGGCTCCTGCGCGCCGAACAGGCCGGGGCTCTCGGGCACCTTTTTACGTCCATTGGCGCTGGCGGAGCCGGGGCCCCTGCAGCTCCCTATTGCACTTGTGAAAAGGTTCGTGTGCTCGTCGCTGCTGCCGGGCTCCGAGCTGGGGGTGAACCCCCCCAGGGACAGCCCGGGGGGGGTTTCGGCACAGTCTATCTGCAGCGGGGTCTGCAGGCCCAGCGCTAGGGAGTTGGGCTCCGAAGGCTCTCTCCTGACCCACTGCTCGTCTCTGCTTAGCAAACCCTTGGAGGGTGAGAGGTGCGGACAAGCCATGTGGCATCGGTGTTTCTCTTTGTGTTTGTACCTCTCCCCGACAGCCTCCTTCCCGAACCTGTAGCGCTTCAGGGACTCCAGAACTGTTCGAGAAGAGCTATTGGCCGTTATGGTGTCCATGGCAACCTGCGGCTGCTCGGAGGAACGATGCTCTCTGTGTTTGTGGCGATGCCTGTGCTTATGCTCGAGCATCCAGCCGTAAGCCATCTCCGGCGGAACGCTGGGGTAGGTGCTCATGGACAAGAGCGGAGTCCTGCTCGTGGTGAGGAAAGCTTCCTGGCGCAGCAGTTTATGCTTCTTCTTGTGGTATTTGGTGGGATTGAGGAGCAAATGGCCTGTATGCATGTACGAAGGTGGTGGCAAGGGGGTAGTAAAAGAAGGAGAGGGTGGAGGAGGATAAAGCGTTGGAGGGTACCTTCCATAATAACCTAAGCCTATGGGAGCAGCTGCAAGGGGAGAAGGAGAGTAAGGCATGCCGTAAGAGGGGTAGAACCCGGTACTGGAGAGAGGAAAGCTCAGGCTATGCATGAAGGGCATTTCTGCCATGGCCTCCCGCATTTTGGGAGGCCTGCCTCTCTTCTTCTTTAAATCAGGTTTTCTAATGTAGTGCAAAGGATCTAAAGGGAAAGTAGGATGGGTATAGAAGCTATTGAAGTTTATCCGGAAGATGGTAGGCAGCAAATCTCGGGGTATGAAGTGGTGACTTCGGTGGGTTATTCTGATTTCACTCAGCCGACTGATCAGCTCCTCCAGCTCGGCCAGGAAATCCGGGTCCTGCCTCCCGCGGAGCTGAGGGTACTTCTTTTTCCTTTTCCGCTTCTGCCTCTTCATTTTGTCGTAGCTAAGGTAGTCGTGGCTGCGGCGCTTGCACTTGTGCTTGTGCTTCTCCTTCAGGTTACTGAGAACGGTGGACGTTTCGGGTGGGATGAGGGAGACGTGGTCGAACGAGTGCCTCTTCTTCTTCTGCCCGCAGAACTTCTCGGCCCGGTCGGAGGTGCTGTTGTTGTCCGTGCCGATCCCGCTGTCGCTGGGGATCGTCTCGTCGCTGTGGGACTCGCTCACGGGGGACGGGGTGGCTTCCTTCAGCGAGGTCAGCTCGCTCAGGTGGGAGGGAGAGTTGGGCAGCAGCGTGGGTGGAGACAGCCTCCTCCTGCCCTTCGCAGCCTTCTTCATGGCGAGGGTCTGCACGACGCCGCCCTGCCTGGAGTGGATGTGTAGGTACGGCACCGAGCTGGGCTCGATGAACCCGGCGTCGCTGCTCACGGGGCTCTGGCCCCCGCTCACTGCAGAGGACTGGGAGCAAACCGGCGATGGAAGGATCTCGGAACTGGTACCTGCTGAAGGCAGCAAGTGGGGAAGGACCTGTCCCAGGGATGTTCCAGGAGCCTGTTGAGCAGACTTCTCCAGAACCGTCAAACTGGACGAGCTGCTGCTTAAAATACCGTTGAGGACGGCTTTAGGCTTCCTTCCTCTCCTTTTGCCTATGTAAATCGTTCCTTTCTTGCTGACGTTTATTTGCTGGCCTAACTTGGACCCGAACGTGGCAGCCAGAGTGGACACGGTGTTGTGGAGTTTGGATTGCACTTTCCCTTTGTTATTTGGTTCCACTGTACTCGACAGAATCTGATTCAGGAGCTTCTTTCGCTTCAGAGTTTTCATCTTATTTATCTTCCGAATGATGGTTTTCATCAACTGCCCGTTATTTCTCTTGGCAACTTTGCGGTCCGAGTCCGCTTCCAAATCGCCCATGCTACAAAGAGCGGGCTTTTGGCCTTCTTCTGGCCCTCGGAGCTGGTCCTTTCTCTCAAAGAAGTCCCCAGCTCGATGCTGGTCGCCTTCAGAACCCATCTTGCTCGAGTTCTCTGTGCCAACAAAAGGGGCCACCGAAAGGATCGGTGGCTTCATTTTAATCGAGGACCTCATCTGCCTTTTGGGCCTCCCTCTCTTTTTAGGGAAAGGCTGCCCTGGCAAGCTCTGTTTTAAGGAGGGAATTTCCACTTCAGGTTGCAAGATTGGAGGCTCCTGCTCCTCTTTCGACTGCACTGAAAAGACTTTTGATGCTGGGATCTTTAGAGTTCTTTTGGGGGGACCTTCAAGCTCTGGCATCTCCTTGGCTTTAGGTCTTCCTCTTTTGGGTTTATACATGTCAGGTAAGAAATCATCTGACATACACAAACTAGAGGGTTTGTGAGTGCTGTAGAACTTTGGAGTTTGCTTGTCAGCCTCGGCTAAGAGTGCGAGAGACTGCCCATTGGCTTCATTCAGTTTTGGCAGCTGATGCTTGACAAAGTCATGCTCCACAAACGACGACGTTCCGATGTTCTTCAAGAATTTGGCCTGCTCCAGATTACTGCTTGACAGTGCACCGTAGGAGATGTTCTTAAAGAGCTCCGACCTCTCCAGCTCCAGACCCTTTGGAGGCCGACACGTGCTTCTTGACACCACCTTAGTCCACCGCGGTTTCCTTCCTTTCCTTTTCTTCAAGGGTTTTGATTGCTGAGCAGTGCTCAGAGGCTTGGCTCCTTGGCAGGATTTCTCCGATGCAGCTATCGCACCGATCTTGAGGAACTGCTTGCTACTAAACAAGCTCGTGAAACTAACTACTGAAGGGGTGACCGTAGCATGAATGCTCGTTTCAGCTGCCAAAATGGGCTTTTTCCCTGACGGAGGACTCGTTCTTGCAGTTTCTATGTAAGTAGCTTTCGAGTCGTTTAAGTCTTTCTCAGCACCTTTAAAATCGGTGCTCAGCGTGTGGGTCAATGCTCTGTTTATGTTCAGAAGGGCGCTGTCAGAGGAAAACTGAGTTTTGCCAATCTGATCCGAAATCCCTTCTAAGAGATCTGCTGTGGAACTTAAATGCAACGAGCTCGATGCTAACTGGGAAGATGCTGTTGAGAGGCTCCTGTTTAAGGTGGTAACAGACACTGTGGGTGAAGGCGAGGGGAGATTGCCCTCTCCTACTGCACTAAAGGGGGACTTTGCTGTCGATACGTCTGAAGCACCTCCTGTTCTGAAGTCTGGTGAAGTGCAATAGACAGGAGGCTGTTTCTCATGCTTGGAAGTCTCATAAATCCCTTTTTCACTGGCTGAGTAAGCATCCTGTGGAATGCAGATTCCTTCACTGAACATCTCTTTGCCTACATCTGCAATTTCCTTCCGGATAGAGAATTTCTCCAAGATGCTTTCCTTATTCTGTCTCATAACATGCTTCTCAAATGTTTTGCTAGTAGTATTTTCCTTCAGTACATCTGTAGACTCATGGCTTTCAAGGCTACTGAGGTTTGAATTGCAAGGAAGCTTAAAGGGCTCTGAGGCAGGCAGGAGAGAGTCTGCTTTTAGAGTTCCAGAGTCCTTGTTAACCAAACCAACCGGACTGCCAATCCCTGCTGGCTTCTTTCCAGACTCCTTGCTAACCAATCCCACCGGACTGCTAATTCCTGGCATCTTCCTCCCAGAATCCTTGTTCACTGGTCCCACCGGGCTGCCAATTCCTGGTGTTTTCCTTCCAGACTCTTTGTTGGTTGGAACTGCCGTAGTGCCAGCCCCTGGCATCTTCCTCCCAGAATCCTTGTTAACCAGTCCTGTAGGACTAGTTATTCCCAGCAACTTCTTCCCGGCATCCTTGTTCATCAGTCCTGCTGGAGTGCCAATCCCTAATGGCTTCTTGACAGACTCCTTGTTAGTCAACCCAGTTGGAGTGCCGATAGCCTGAAGTTTCCTCCCAGCATCTTTGCTGATTAATCCAACTGCAGAGCTGGTCACTGGCTGCTTCTTTCCAGAGTCCTTGTTACCTAACCCAGTTGGAGTGCTGATCCCTGGTGGCCTCTTCCCAGAGTCCTTGTTAACCAATCCAAGCAGTGGGCCAAGCCCCTGTGGCTTCTTCCCAGAGTCTTTGTTAACCAATATGGCTGCACTCCCAAGTCCTAATGGCTTCTTCCCTGAGTCCTTGTTAACCAACCCAACAGCAATCCCAGATCCTGGCAATTTCTTTACCAAATCTTTACTAACTAACCCACTTGCAGTCAGAGTTCCTGGGAGCTTCTTCCCAGAGTCTTTAACCAAACCGGATGCAGTTCCACTTCCAGGCTTCTTCTGCTTTGTTTTGGAAGACTTTGAAGGAGGACAGGTTGCAATAAGTTGAGCCAATTTCTCTGTTACAGTTGTTGCTCCGTTAATCTGTGTTCTATCCTTTAAGTCAGAATTATGGCTACTGATAAGAGTCGGAGGAGATGACTTTATATAATCTGTCATTTCAGAGTGCAATGGGGAAACTTTCTTAGGTAAAGGATTTGTTTCTACTTGTATACCTTCTTCCACATGTAATTCAACTGTTGCAACCTCTCCAGCTTTCTTGTAGGACTTTGAAGCATCCTAGAAGTTAATAAAGAAAGAATCTTTAGGAACAGAGCAGAAAGTCCCAGAGCAACAAGGGATCTACATAAACGCACATGATCCTGTTCATTTGAAGGCAAATATATTTCAAAGGACATGGGAAGGGATTGCTGATGTTAGGGAAAACCAAACTTACTCCCAGTCTCAAATGTAGGGCCTGAAGGGACAGGCCAAGGGGAATGGCTTGAACCTGCCCGAACAGGGGAGACTGAGCTGAGCTCTGAGGCAGAAGCTGTTCCCTGTTTTCAGGCGCTGAGGCGCTGGCACAGGGTGCCCAGAGAAGCTGTGGCTGCCCCATCCCTGGCAGTGCTCAAGGCCAGGTTGGACACAGGGGCTTGGAGCAAGCTGCTCCAGTGGAAGGGGTCCCTGCCCGTGGCAGGGGGTTGGGACTGGATGAGCTTTAAGGTCCTTAAAGTAGGATTCTTACATGCACATACACATTAACAGGTAGCTGCTGTACCTCTGGCCAGGGCACAGGCTCCAGTTCAAATGAGCATCCTGAAGAACAACAGAATTGTTTGTGTTGTGGCATTGATCTGTCCTAGACCAGTGCCTCAAATAACAGTGACTGAAAGTGTGCTTGCTGTTTATTTTCACCATCAAGACTTGGTAGTCTTTTCTAAGAGCAAGTTTTAGCTACCTCCTGGGGAAAACAGAAAGACTTTGTGTAGTCTCAGACTCATGTCCCAAGAAGGGAAGGGAAACCTTGAGCATTTTCACTCAGTGACTGTGATTTCATCAGCAAGCCTTCCTCCTGTAGAGCTTCCCTCCATAACCAAGGGTAATAGGGAGAACATTGTGCTCAGCACTTTTCCACAGCAAGGAGACGGAGCAAAGGGGCATGCTCCAACTTGCTTCACTGGGACTGTTTTAGAACTGCAGCAGGCTGTTACTATTGCTTCTCACCTTTCTGCTTTCTGAACCCTTAGCAAGGCAACTCTGCTGTGTCACCGGCTACATCTACCTTGCAAGCATGGGTAAAGCACACACATGTGCTAAACGAACCAAAGCAAGGTTTGTGTTTATGTCTAAGGCCCAGCTTTTCAGGCTTGGCAAAGGTTCCCCAGCCACGGAGCAATGGCTGTCACAGGCCACTCTTCTGAAAGAGAAATCCAGGTTTCCAGCTGAGTGTTAAAACCAAATCAAAGCGTGGCTGGTTCTGCTGGTACAGGCCCTCGTGTTTCTCTCAGCACTGGGAATCTTGGCCACTTCCAGGTCTCTCTTTTCTGCTCTGATTTTCTCTTCGGAAGATGATTAACTTCTGTTGTCTACACGTTCCCTGAGGACTAATGGGGAACATACAAGCTACCCACCTCACCTCCTTCAGGATGCAGATAGCCCTCTATTGGCATAACAGGAGACACTCTAAGTTTTAGGAGTCCTTTCAGCACTAAGCTTGAGATGGAATCACAACTGTCAGAGATGGGAATGCAAAGTATTGTCCTGCTGTTATAGTTTTTACACTGATATTCCCCAGAGACAATTTCCACTACTTCTCCTTGTGTCTTAGTATATTGCCAGTATACTCCAGTGTGTGTACCTATGAGTATACTGCATGTGCTAAATTCTCAGTCTAATTCTTTATTCCTCCTGTAAGAGCACAGAGAATAGAGCTTCACAGCTCCAAGCCTTGCCACACCTCACTCCAGATTGGATGTATCTGTTCCCCCCCTCCCCAGTCAGTGAAAGAGTAAAGGCTCACTTCCATTTTCTGAAGCAATTTACAGTGCTAAACCTTGATTTATTTCACTGCAGTAAGAAAAAGACGACAATCCCTCAGGTACTGTATTCCAAACATGCGATGGCTTTGATGGGTTTAAACCATGGTTACCATTTGCTTCCACAAAGCCACTTTTTAATCACACGTGCTCCAAACCGGGATGTTGTAAAGTGTCATTCCAGCCAAAGCGCCAGCAGGGAACAGGCAGAGTTAAACACCCGGAAAACCCTTTCAGTACAGTTTGAGAGGGGAGCAGAGTATCTGAAGTGCATTAGCATTACTCAGGGATTCTAAACGACTTTGGTTAGTTGGCAAATCATGTACACAGGAATAAAGAGTGGGCTGTAACAAAACCCTTCTCACATTCAGCATCTCCGCAACTGCATTTTGAGTTCTTGCCATTTATCCTCTTTTCCCTATCTGTTACTGCTGCTCTTACTTGTTACATCATGCAGACCATAAAAAGAAGACATCCTCAAGGCAGGGCTATCTCTTTGCACCTGGAAAATCCCTGGCACACCTCTCAAGCCACTCCACTTTCATGCAGTTTATTAGGGGGCTGTTTTCTAACACATCTGGAGAAGTGGTTTTACTTTGCAGACACTGCTCACTATGTTCACCACAGAGCATCAGTTAAACCACAGCAAACCCAAGGCTTCTAACAGGTAAGAAAACATAAAGCCAAGCACTAGAGATGAGCACAGCAAATACACAGCCCCAATTAAAGAGAGGTCAGATCCATCCCCCCAGTTTCTTCTGTACAAAGGATTACAAATTAGCTCTTACTTTCCAGCAATGTACCCATGATGTTCACTTCAAGTTAACTTGGGAATTATCTTTTACTACTGTAAAACCCCAACACTGACAAGCTGCAAAAGGGCAAAGCCATTATTCCTTGTCAATGGAAATTAAATCAAACCGTTTCTAACTTCAGAACCTTCCATACCAGAGCTGACATGGATAAACAGTTTGTGAAACATGGCTGTGCAGAGATGCTAGAAGCTTTTCAACAGGGTTTAAATTCACTACACCTTGCAAAACACTCCTGGGACTAAGGGACACGGTTTAGTGGTGGACTTGGGAGTGCTAAGCTAACAGATGGACTCGATGATCCCCAAGGTCTTTTCCAACCTAAATGATTCCACGCTTCTACTCACTTGTTTTGAAGGACAGTGCTCGTTCTTCTCATCTGTCATCTTCCCACTCTTGGGGGCCCTTCTTGGTTGCTTGATGCTGGTTTTTATAGCAGGCCGGCACACATAGTTCTCCAGGTTCTTGGGAGGCTTCTTTGTTCGCTTTGCCTGGAGCCCAATCTTCAGCTTCAGGTTCCCCTCAGAAAAGTTTGTTTCTTTCACTGAAAACTGTTGCTGGGCCTCAGTGAGGGCCTCGCTCTTCCCATCCTCAGCACTGGTCCCCTCCCGGTTCTTCTTCTTGCTGTCGTCTTCTTCCTTGGTGCAACTTTCCAGCTCTACTTCTCCTTTTCCCACCAACGTGCCAAGATTAACCACAGAGGGGCTTTTCCCAGAAAACCCTTCAGAATCAGAACCCAAGCCTAACATAGCAGTATTCCGAGGGTCCATCACAGGAAAATATGCCTTCAGGTAACTGCAGGGAAGATTTAGAGAGATATGTTCCACAGAAGATCTGTTCTACTACGGGCAGTCAGCATCTTTTACCCTGTAGAAGGAAAAGACAGAATTAACCTTTCATTTTCTAGCAGGAATCAAATGAGTGTTAAAACCAATCCAAAAGCAAACAATTCTGTTTCAGACAAGCAGCTACACAGCTGGAAACACCAATCTGCCCCTGATCTACTACACAAACACAATGTATTGTAAAGCCACTTTTAAATGACAGGTGAAAAATCAGAAGTAGGCGATTATTGTAATGTAATTTCCAATTAATCCACAGGACACTTCAAATAATGATTAAGGCTTTTAATATTGATCATCAAAGTGTTTTCCTTATTCAAAACCAAAGCCCAGCTACTCCTGGTTCTGCCACTCTTAGTCTGGACGCACTGCAAGAGCTGTACCTAAGGAATGATGTAGCCAATGAAACCTATGCCAAAGCATCCAAAACTCAGGAGCGTTCAAATCCACCACTGATTCCTTCCCTAGGGCCTGGGGTCCACAACAGCTACAACACTTGAGTCAGCTTCAAATCTGAAACCAAATTAGACTGAAAGGGCTCCAAATGTACTTAACAGCAAGACTTGAAGGGATTCCTCTTCTGTACCGACCTTAGAACCCCCAAGACCAAGACAAAGTACACACTGAGATTTAAAGAACTGTGTTAAACGTTGTTCTGTGGTCGCAGCATCAGCACCAACCCTAGAAACAAAGGCACAAATTGATGCCTCTCAAACATGCAGCAGGTCATTTTATTTAGCCACTAATTCCTCTCTAAACAGGCAACAAAAATGCTAATCCTGGAGCTCAGCATCATTTTGCCTCCACCACTGTAATCTCCTCTCTGACTCCGCAATTACCCCACTCTGATTCACAGAAAACCTGACAACTGAATCATTTCCTAACCACGAGCTGATGAGATCTCACCTCTTTGAGGCTTCTTCCCCACCTGATCAAGTGCAAGCTTCCTGGTGCTGTCCTCAAGGTGTAACTGTACCTCGGCTCTCCACTTGTTCCTGTTCCTCGGTGCTTCTGTTTCACCGGTGACAACCTTCCATCGCACGGGTTCCTTTCTTCATCCCTCCCCCTTAGTTAAGTAACACCACTGCTTTCCCTGCGCTACTCTTCTCACTTTGCCTACAGGATCTTTACCGTCCTTCCTGCAGCTCCTGCCTTAAAACCTCCATGTGCAAATGCAGCCAAACGATGACAGCCACAGTTCGGAGGCAGCTACACAAGCCTGAATTTCCTGGACCAAGAACCATCTTGTATCAACCTCTACAAATGATGCTCAAGATATGCCCTAAGCATCACCCCACGAAGCAAACCAGAGCAAACTGCCAAGTCTCTCATCCAGTAGATTCTGTAAGCCCCAAATCCCTCCTGGAATCAGCCTTCCCTATAAGATTAACTAGGAAGCATTTTAACATCCGCTTTGAAATGTGCAACCTAGAACTAAATGCTGTTCATTAATGATTTTTCTAATGCCATTTACAGGCTTCACACTTTTTCTTCGTTCTCATTTCCCTGGTGACACATCCAAGGCCCTTTTTGTCCATCATCTGCTAAGATTTCTGTACCCAGGGCTGGCTCCCACTGCCAGCTCCTCAATCCACTTCTCCCCATCCCATTAGCAATATTAAATGAGATTTTGTTTTCCCCTGTCCAATTTACTACAGCTCTTCACTCCCGTTGATAAAAACATCCAGGGATTTTCTACTTGCAAGGTATTTTCTTCCGTTCAGCTTCAGCTCCAAGGGATATAAAAAAACCCAGCTGAAGTGTTTGAAATCCCAAACCATTCCTAGGAAGTCTCTGGCCCCCTATAATTGTTTCTCATAGGCCTTGTCTTCTTTCTTGTAGGGCTGTAGGAAGAGATGCATGATGACATTCCCAGTACGCTCCAGTGGGAGGGAAACTTTGGAAGCAGATGTGACGTTTCCTCTGGTATCTTAAGCTCTGGTGTCCTCCCTTAACTGAAAAGGCTGGAAGCAAAAGATTCCCTTTGGACTTGCCCGATCATTTTGATGTTTCACTACTCATATGCAAAGCAACATGAAACTGCCAACCACTGTATAACGAACCCCATGTTTGATCAGACCAAAGGGTCATTTAGCCCTGGCACCAGATATGGGACACAGTAACTCCCTGTTCCAGGGTCCAAGGGGGGCTACAAGGATGCTGGAGAGGGACTGCAGCGACAGGACAAGGGGTGATGGGTTTAAACTGAACCAGGGGACGTTCAGGTTGGAGATAAGGCAGGAGCTCTTCCCTGTGAGTGTGCTGAGGCGCTGGCACAGGGTGCCCAGAGGAGCTGGGGCTGCCCCATCCCTGGCAGTGCTCAAGGCCAGGTTGGATTTTGCTTTCATGGACTATGAATTCCCCTTCCTTCTCCTTTGGCTCTCAGGTGCACTCTGCCTTGCTCGTACAGGTTCCCACTGTGGGGAAAAGTCAGCTCTCAGGCTTTTGGCTTTCCTCTTTGGAAGGTGGGAGATGAAACACCCCCAGTAGCAAACGTCCTCCCCTCACCAGCACCAAGTTACCTGAATGACAAGTCAACAATCCACCTGGCAATACCTATTCCAAACCAAGTGCAACTCAGTAACTGTACGTGCTCCTTCCATTCTTCTCTTGCGCCAACAGCATTACAGTTTCCATCCCCAAGCCCATCCCTTGCACCAAGGGTGTAAACTGCTTTTTGTACCCTTGAGGACAGCTGCAACTTCCGAAAACAACCAAAACCAAGCTGCTGCCTTTTGTAAACCATGACTCGAGTTATCCTCTGGTTTATGACCACTCAACATTAAATGCTTTCTAGATGCTGTTGACTGCACCAATCAAATGTGACTGAAGTTTTGGCTGTCAAACGGAACCAAGATTTGTCTTTACACCCAGGCGCAGACCTCCTCAAAAGAATAAACCCGAACTCTTATTGCACAGCTTGGAAGAGCTACTGAAGCTTTCATTTTCAAGTGCAAATGCTGCTTAAGAACTCGAGTGCACAGACAGATGATGATTTTAGAGCCCATCTCTACCCATATGTTCAACCAGCTGCCAGAACTTCCCCATTCACGCCGAGGCAGAAGCACCAGGGATGGGCTGGAGGTCCTCAAGGATGACCATGTGAAACCCAACCTTCGGGGTGCACCAGCCCCCCCTGTGCTCTTTGGCACGCGTTGCTTTGCAGGTGCAATCCGCATCAGGGCATGGAACGCAAGCAAAACAGAGCCCAGGGCATGCAAACGAGGGCTCTGACAATGAAGTGTGCTGAGATGCCAGGTCCCCGAGTTTTAGCGCGCGTCCATCCCTGCTCCCCACCTCTCTCCTCACCAGCCTGGAAACCCGCGGTAAGAACCCACTACCTCAAGCCTGGCTCCTGACAACACACAGCTTCCAGGAGAGCGAATGCGTGTCCTGAGGCCATCTGATGGGAACCCACATTCAGAGCCCTTTCTCGTTCTCCGCTCCGTAATTAACAGGATGAAGGAACCACAAACCAAGGGTGAAACCCACAAGTTAGGAAGTCAGGAGGCTATCTAACCCTACGCAAAGGACAGCAACACCTTGGCTCCTGCGCCCGTCAGGCTCAGGTGCACCAGGCACAACCACCTCACCCCAAACTACCGCTCGGTTCAACGAGAAGCGGCTACCACCGCAATGAAAGCGGGATTCCAGCAGTACGGGGGAGGGCATCGCAGGCACAAAAGCCCACAGGGCACCGACACCCCCCAAGCAGCAGCAGCAGCAGCAGCAGCAGCAGCAGCAGCAGCAGCAGCAGCACCCCCGGCTCCGCCGCCGAGGGCCGGGCACAGACCCCAAGTTCGGGGCTATGGAAGGGACCCGATCCGGGGGGACCCCCCCTTGAAAACAGCGACCCCCGGGCGGGGTGGGGGGGGCCCCGGCGCTGACCCCGGGCCGGCTGTCAGGTGATCTCCGCCCGCCCGCGCCGCGCCGCGGCCCCACACAACGCATGAGCGCGGCTGTCAGGCAGCGGCAGCCCCGCGGGCCCGGGCCTCCCGCGGGCCGCCATCCCGCCACCGGGACCCCCCGCGCCGCGCCGGGCCGGGATCCCCGCCTCCTCCCGGCGCGGGCCCGGCTGTCAGGGATCCCCCGCCCCCTCCCGGCGCGGGCCCGGCTGTCAGGGATCCCCCGCCCCGCTTCCCGCAGCGGCCCCGCCGGGGTCCCCCCCGCTCCAACTCCGGGGCGGGCACGGCCGAGCCCCCCCCCCCCCCCCCCCCCCCCCCCCCCCCCCCCCCCCCCCCCCCCCCCCCCCCCCCCCCCCCCCCCCCCCCCCCCCCCCCCCCCCCCCCCCCC
>NDXB01022624.1:45337-56109 GCA_002631895.1 Agapornis roseicollis
GGGCGGGCACAGCCCTCCCCCCCTCCCCCCCGCCCCTTTCCCGCTCCCCTCCCGCCACCACCGGGGATTCCCCCCCACACCCCCGCCGCCACCGCCGGTGCCGCCCCGCGAACGGGCCCCGCGCACAGGGATGCGGGGCGGCCCCCGCGGCGCGGCTCCCCTCCCCCCGGGCTCCGGGCCTGAGGCGGTCCCAATCCCCGCCCGCCGCTCCCGCTCGCCCGCCGCGCTCCTCACCGGTGTCAGCGACAACACGAGCGGGGCCGAGCCCGGGCTCCTCCGCGCCGCATCGTTCCCGGCCGCCCGCGCGGACGGGGCCAGGGCGGGACCCGCACGGACCGGCCGCCGCTTCGGCCCTGCTCCGAGCCGAGGCAGCGAAACCAAAATGGCGGCGGCTCCTGCTCCACCGCGAGCGAGCGCCCCGGCGCCCCGCCCGCCCCGCGCGCGGCCACGCCCCCCACCCCCCGGCGCGGCCACACCCCCCCCTCCAATCCGCCTCAGCCCCGCCCCCGCCGGCCGCGCACCGCTTGGGCGGGGCCTGGCCCTGCTCGGCTCCCGTAGCGGCCCTCGCGTGTGGTGACTGCGGCGGCGGCGCGGCCTGCGGTGAGTACCGGGCCCCGCGGAGCAGGAACGGGCGGCGAGGCTGAGGCGTGCACCCGGTCCGCCCGCAGAGCGGGGTCGGGAGCGGGCTGTGGAAGAGCTCCCCGAGGGGCAGCGGGCACCGGCTCCGGGCTGGGCCCCTCTCTGCTGCCGTGTTCCTGGCTGGGAAGCCGGGAGCGAGCGCAGAGGGCGAGCAGCGGGGAGGTGGCGGGTGAGGGCCGCAAACAGGGCTCCTTGCATCCGGTCTGTGCTGGTCCCTAAATCCCTTCCTGAGGGCCACGGCTGGGACCTTCAGGGCTCCTTGCATCCGGACTGTGCTGGTCCCTAAACCCCTTCCTGAGGGCCACGGCTGGGACCTTCAGGGCTCCTTGCATCCGGACTGTGCTGGTCCCCAAATCCCCTCCTGACAGGCAAACCCTGGAGATGAACCTTGCAACTGCTGTGGTCCCAATGGTAGCGGTGCCCTAAGGAAACCTTGGGTTGTGTTGGAGCAAACAGCTTCGCCATCCCTTTCTTCACTGTTAAACTGATGTGAAACAGAGGGGCTGTGTTCTCCTGCAGAGCACAATTTCCCCCTCCTCCCCTGTATGAGCATTGGCAAAGGAACAGGCTAAAAGAAGCCTCCCCGGGCCGATGGCTTCACTTTACCCTTGAAACAGCAAAAGTGGGGCTTGTTTTCCAGCTCTGGAGCGGGCAGTGCCTGTGGGAGGAAGGGATGTGAGGTGTCTGCAAGAGGAGAAAGGCCCTTCGTGTGCGGGGGTTTCCTCATCCTGGGCTTGGCTCAAGCATCCTGGGCTCACTGCAGTTAAGCATCAGTCCCACTACGAGCCATTCCTCCTAAGGGATTGCAAGGTAATGATCTGCCTTTGAATGCATTGAGGTAACTTCCTGCAACCAGGAATTCTTAAAGCATCTTTTTTAGGTATTGTCATTATCTTCTCCTCCAGGAGTGGGGTGAAGAAGGCCTGGAGAGATTTAACCATTTACTGACCTTTGTGCCTTTCTTCTTTGCATCACAGTTGCTCAAGTGGCTTGGATTGGGGTTTGGTTTGGAAGCAGGAGATGTTACTGTACCTGAATACAAAGCATGTTCAGGTCTGCATTAGTCCACTGTCTTCAGAGTAATCACTGTGTAGCTGCTGCTTTTCCATCTGTTTAACAGCTCCACTCAAACTAATGCCCTCCCCAGGGAAAGAATTTGGCCTGTACTAGATGGATGAGGTATCTTGACCTCTAACGTGAGGTTTAGTGTTTTATTCTGGGTTTTTTAATGTATCTCTGAAAAAAGGCAAGACAAGAAAGGAACAGGTTTTACTTAGACAAATGGTGCTGGTTACCAGTAGCCACTGCATTGCTGCAGGATCTGACAGCTTGTCCATGTGATTTGTGTGCCAAGACTTGCAGCTCTCTGGGCAGGAATGATTCTCTCCCAGCGTAAGATCCTAAAACAATCCACTTTTTCTCTGCAGACAAAATGCTGAGGAGTTTGAAAGGCCTTCTCTCCCGTCCCCTAAAGGTAAGCCCTGCAATGGTGCGCTGCTGCCTCCGGGCTTTCAGCTGTCCTGTGAACTGCAGTGACCATTTACACCTGGCGGAAGAGAGCTGCTGCTTACCTCTGGCATCTGAAGTCTTGATGCCTCCCACGAGTGGAAACTCCCACTGTAGGCAAAGGGAAGAGAGCCAGCTTGTGTGTTAAGTCCTTCTACACTTCCCTCTGTTGGCTGGAGAGAGGACGTGGACTCATAGAACCATGGAATAGTTTGTGTTGGAAAGGACCTTAAAATCATCCAGTTCCAACCCCCTACTATGGGCAGGGACACCTCACACTAAACCAGGGCACCCAAGGCTTCATCCAACCTGGCCTTGAACACTGCCAGGGATGGAGCACTCACAACCTCCCTGGGCAACCCATTCCAGTGCCTCAGCACCCTCACAGGAAGGAATTGCTTCCTTAGATCCCATCTGAACCTCTCCTGTTTCAGTTTGAATCCGTTCCCCCTTGTCCTGTCCCTGCAGTCCCTAATGAAGAGCCCATCCCCAGCATCCCTATAGACCCCCTTCAGGCACTGGAAGGCTGCTATGAGGACACGGAGCAAGGCAGGAGCGCTGGCTTACGGCGCCTGTTAGGAGATTAAAGTTTGGCATTCTGCAACGTCCACAATTCCACATCTGAACTGCGAGTGTGGCTCAGAACACAGAGCATCACCGTGCTCTGCACTGCTGGGAGGTACAAAGGGAGAAGCCCTTTCCGCAGAACAGATCCCCCAGCCTTGCACAAAGGCTGTTGCTGGTGGGAAGATAATTTGGCATCAGGTGGGTGTAAGTGATACCAGCTCTGCCACGGCAATGCTGCAGCACTGTGTTAGCAGAAAAGCTGCCTTATACTATAAACAGCACAATGAGTTTAATGGTGCAGGTCTGGAGTGACTTCACAGTGGGAGAGAACCTCAGTCGGTTTGTTTGCTCTTGTCTTTTCAGTGCTTTTTCACTAGCACACCCTGACAAGCAGCCATTAAAGAGGCTGCTGTGTAACTGCTTCCTCCCAGAGATGAGACTCTGGCTGTACAGTACCGAGGATGGCAGCTTGAGGAGATAAACAGCCTTTTCTAGGGACTGAGAGATGTGGAAGCATGTAGGAACAGCTCCACCTTATGGCACATGACTTTGGGATTAGTCTCCATGTACCACGTGATGGTTTGCTGCCATTTCAGGGATCCGAGTTACACTACTCTGTCCTTTGGCAGATGCAAACTTACTATAAACCCTGCTCTACACCACGAGGAAAACAGCATTGAAAGGTGATGTGAGAACCTTCTCCACACCTTAGGATTTACTACACAGCTCTACACTGAGCCAGAAGGGTGTATGGATGTGTCTGTGGCATTCTGCACGAAGCCAAGAGGAGCAGTGATAAGCCACTGCCTTTTGTTCAAGAGGAGGGATCAAGTGGCACGTTGCTGCTGTAAAGCAGGAGTAGATACTGCATCAGCAGAGTGAGTAACCAGCTCACTCTGAGTAGTGTTGTATTCACTGTTGTAGGAGCTCATGTTGGTTTTGTAGCACTTCAGAGAGTTAGGAAAGGATTTCACATCCTCAGGTGCTTAGAAACTGCTTCTACAGCCCAGCACAAGCTACATTCCACAAAGGGAAACTCCAAAGCACTCAAGGCTACACAGTGATTCTGAGGAAGACTGATCACGTTAAGGTTCAAAGAAGGGATGCTCTAAACCAGGAGAAGGACGTAGGAAGATGGGGTATGTTCTGTTCATCGAAAAACAGAAGTTCCATGTACTTGGCTGCAAGAACAGGGGCTGGACTTCAAGACAAAGTCCTCTAGACACACAGAAACTGAACACACAGAGATAGAAGTGAATCCTTGCTTGATTTTCATCCAGGTCAGGATTTGCATGGGACTCCTGAGAAAGGATGTCCCCAGAGCAGTGAGCTTGCCTTGACGCGAGCAAAGCTCACAGCCTTGAGAAGGAGGGAATGTGGGATGTTCAAAGGCAATAAGAGAGACCATGGTGCCAGGTCTGGAATAACTTGGCACTGACCTTTTCTAGGTGAACAAGAGACAAGAGTTGCATGCTCCAGTTATCCATGCATTACATTCTCATCCTGGTGTCTTGCTCTAGCCTGTAAATGAAGACACGTCTCTGGATTTGAACTGAGTGCAGCCAAGCAGGACCATCCTAAACTGATGGTTTGGATTTGAGGAAAGGACCCCTGTGGGAACAAGAGAAATACGTGGTGACCAATCTGAATGTCCAGTGATGCTCTGTATTTACCCTGCAGTTAGCTAGGTATCTAGTACTGAGTCCAAACCAGTTGAATTCCCCCCCTAAAGGGAGAGGGAGTGTGGAAGTGCTGAAGCAGGAGCCCATTGTGTGTTTGGGATGTGGGGTAATCCAACATCACACTTTCTCCTTGTGGCTTTCCAATGACCCCCTGAGGAAAAGCGGGATGACAGCAGAATTGCATCATGCCATGGAGAACTGAACCAGCTGCTCCTGTCTCTAAACTTTCCTTTATGGCTCCCTCTCATCTCTGCAGACACAGAATAGGATACTACTTGCCCTGTTTACAACTGGAGCCTGCAACTGTTCCAGTCAGTAATGGGAAGGGTGACTTTCAGTTTTGCTTTGGTCCCAGCCTCTGCCTGGAGGAGTCAGTGCTTCAGCCCCTGGCAAATGCTTCTGTTTTCTTTCACCACAACATCATAAAATGCTTGTCTTCCTCCTCCTCACTTCCTTGCCTGGTTTGGCCCAAGCTTTACAGGCACCCTTCAGCAGTCTCTCTATGGCAAAAAAGAACTGATTGGCTTAGCTGTCCCTTTCTCAGCCATGTCTCTGTTATAATCAAAGAGTCTGGATGCAGAGACACAGGGAAATCAGTGTAGGGAACGTCATTACAGAGACCAAATAGTGCTAATGTCAACCACTGACATGCTTCTGGGTTACCAGCCAGCAGGAATTTTCAAGGTACTGGCTACTGTTCCTCAGGATAGGCAGAAACACTTGGAGAATATCCCAGCAATCAGATCTTAATGGCTGTATTTGTGCTCTTAAGCAATCTTCAAAAGGGGATAGAGAACTCTTCCAGGAACAGGGCTTTTTACAGGAGTTTACATCCTAACGATGAGGTTTTATTCTCAGTGCAGAGGACTGTCAGGTATTGCATGCTATCCTCCCGGCCATCCTCGTGTGCATGCAGTGAGGGTACAGACCAAACCACCACCTGGCTTCCTTCATTGTCTGTTTGCCTTTTCCTTCCCTCAGCTGGACCATGGCTGTGGCCTCCACGTGGCAGCCAAGGATTGCTTAAGTGCTGCTGCCAGCCAGGATGTCCAAACCCCAGCCCCGGCACCGAGAGCTATTTTCTACACCAGTGAGAACAACCCGGTGAGTAACTGCCACAACCATCACTGCCATGCAGCAAGTGCCTGGGACATGCTGCAGCCAGGGGTGCTCGCTGGCCTCGTGTGCTTCTAGGGAAGGTAAGGGACTGCACGGGTTTAATACCAGGCATCTGGAGCACCCCTGGCCCAAAGCAAGGCTGTGCGCTGCACCTGCCTGGGTTTAACCACCACGGGGCTGGTCCTCTGCCTGGGAACAGGTATTGATTCCTTCTCTACAGTTGCACAGAGGAGATAGGCCGTGAATTGTAGCAGCTCAGGTGTGGCTTAGCTTGTCATCAGGCACCATTAATTTCAACTCCAGGGTTATTCTTCCCTGACTCACCTCCCCAAATTGGCTATGAAGGGGGGTAAAAAGCACAGCCCAGATGACCTCAGCACAGCACAGCTCTCCAGCATCATAATTCCAGCCTCACACTCTCTGTCTCAAGCACAAAATGAAGTGGAATAAATGAATGGAATAAGCCTTTGAGGTGCTTTGCTGCTGCCTCTGTAATTGGAGTCTTTCAATACTGATTCCTCTGGGGTCTCTATGGAAACAGCAGCATGCAGATGATCTCACTCACGTGATGCGAGTGTCTCTATAGATCGCACAGAAGAGTCCAGATGGCAAGGATTGTCCCCACTGTCCTGTGCCTACCATTTAGGTTGCCAGGCAACCAGCTTTGGCATTCTGGTTTCATGTGCCTGATGTTTGGCGACAGCCACCATTGCTTATTCATTTCTCAGGTCAGTGTTCCTTGGACTTGCTGTGTCACACATCACAAACTGCAGCAGAGGGGCTCTGCTGCTCCCAGCACCCGTGCTTGTGTGTGCTAAAAGTGGGTCAAGATGACCAAATAAAAACTAAGACTTAGCTTTTATAACCTTCCCGTTAGCAAAAGGGCCTGAACGTGAGGATAAAGGCACTGACCCACTTACAGAGGTACTGAAGAGCTGAAGAGTGAAGGAATTTGCCAAGGTCACGCAGCAAGTCAGTGGTGAAGCAGAAGGAAAATGGTCTCTGGGGTACTGTTCTTCTGCTCAAGTCCATGGGTAACTGCCATGCAGAAGCCCAAGAGCTGTTAGTCTGTGTCCAACACGTGCAGGAAAGCTCCAGGGAATCCAGCCCAGAGTTTGAAATACAGCTCTGCCTGGAAGAGGACTCAAGTCTCCAGTAATAGGTCTCCTCTTCAGCCTGTGTCCAGGTAACATCCCACAGCAGAGGAGCAGGTTTATAATGTTTTCTTCCTATTGCTAAGATTTACTGACCCATAAACACCACGTTGGCCACTTACGCACCTTAGAGAGCAGTTGCCGAAGTTACCAAATAGTTTCTTACTAGAAATAGTCTGGCAAAGCTGTGGGTGCCTCGACTTCTGCAGCTGTCCCAAGGGGAACACAGAGTCCAGGCCACAGTGACCTGTCCTAGGAGTACCTGTCCTTAGGAAGGCAAGGAATGGAGGCTCTTCAGAGTGGAGGGGGCAGACGGTAAGAGAACAGGCGTGCTGCATGCTGAAAAGCTCATCCAAGGAAAGGAATGTAGCAGGAATCCTGGGCTAGAGAACAGAGGGGTCATCGGGCAGAGATGGGAGACCAAGCCCAGAGCACAGCTGTCTCCTCTGTGCTGGCCTCCAGTACATTACGCCCTGGGTCCACAGCAAAGCTAACAGGGAACACAAGGGAAGTGTGGCTCAACCCCCAGACCTGGTAAAGCCGGCAGCAATAATGACTGCTGCTTTTCCTTCCTGAATAGGAAATAAAACTCTTCCTGGGTCATTATCATGCAAAATAGAGAAAACAAGGCAGTTGTTAGAGTCTGGTTCCATCTCAGCCAAAATGGAACCTGGAAAACCAAGGGTTCATGTATAAGCTCAAGGAAGCCCATTATTGTTAATTGCCAGGTAGGATCCTTTCTGTAGACTCTTCCTAAGCATCTGCCATGAGCGTCCTGGCACTGCAGTTCCTGTTTGCCCTAATGCAGTAGTTCTGGCTCTACGCAGACGCTTGCTTTGAGTGTCCCCTCCCTGTTTGGTTCTCCTGGACCCAGAAAAGAGCCCTGGGGCTCTCCCAAGCGTTACAGTTTGCACTTTCCCTTCCCAGGCCAACCACGGAGAGCAGCACGAGGGGCGTCACTACAGCATTGCCCTGGAGGAGCTCGGAGCTGTGTTCCCACATGGGCTGCCCTATCGCTTCCAGCAGCAGGTGCTTATCTTGGAGCCGGTCTGTGGGGAGTGGACCGGGAGGTGGGAAGAACCAGATCCATCGGGTAGCTGGGATGCTTTCCTGTTGGGATAAGAGAGAGTGATGTGCTACAAGAACGCAGTTATTCCTGGTCCTTCCTGCTCTTTGCAGACAGCAGTGGGCATTCAGGCCCTGCACAGTCCCAGAGATGGGGTCATGCCAGGAAGGGCTGCAGGGAGCCAGCCCTTGGCTTCCTCTTCTCATTCTCTTCCTTTTCTCAGATTAAGACCTTCAACGAAGCCTTCCTGATGGTGCGGAAACCAGCTCTGGAGCTCTTCAGCTACCTGAGGAGCTCCAACTTCGCACACCCAGCTGTCAGATACGTGATCTGTATCTTTTACCACTTGCTTGAGAGTAGAGTGGGAGTTAGATAGGAGCAGGTGAGCTTACCCACATCACCAGCTCTGATGTACCAGGGTGGGATATATAGAAAGAAGGAACTCCTGAGGCTAAGTTGCCCTGCAGAACAGAAGCAGGATGGAATGCCATCCTTGCTTTGATGACCCTTGAACTTCCTTCCACCTGACCCAATCAGGGATACCCTGAAATGGTTTCTCAGAGCCTTTCCTTGACAGTCCATTTTGGAGATGGTGAGAAGGGGACAGGGAAAACCATGACCCTGTGCCACGTCATTCACTACTGCGCAAGGCAAGGCTGGCTGGTGCTGCACATCCCCGATGGTAAGAATACCAATGCTGTTGTGTTACTACCTCAACTACACATGGGGTGTGGGAGATGCTGCTGCAAGAGGAGGGTGGAGAAGGCTTCTAAAGCACAAACCCCACCAAACAGAACAGAATGACAGTTACTTTCACGTGCTCTCACATGCTTACTGTCAGCCTTTGTGCACTGGCAGTGAGTATGACAAGATGACATACTGCGTGTGGGTCTGTGTAACCTCTTCTGCTCTCAAGGAAGAGTCTTCTCTTAAGGATGGTGGGATTTTCTTACCAGTGTAGCAGAATAGGAGCTACAAACACCCTAACTCATAGCAGTCTTTTGACTACAAGAAAAGTAACTGTGTTATTTTGCCTTCAGCTCATCTCTGGGTGAAGAACTGCAGGCAGCTGCTGCAGTCTTCCTACAAGAAAGAACGTCTTGATCAGCCTCTGCAAGCATCCTCCTGGCTCAAGAACTTCAAAACCTCCAATGAGCGCTTCCTAAAAGAGGTCTGTAGAGCCTGTCAGGTTGTCTTGGCTGGTAGCTAAGAACTTCCCACTGGGCTGTCTCTTGCCACCCAGCCTTGCCAAAGCTGCCTGTGCACTACAGGGTTCCCAATCTAACTGTAGTTCCTTTACTGCAGATAAAAACACAGAGAAGATACGTGTGGGACAAACGAGAAAGCACAGAGCAGGGCAGGCCGCTGGGTGAAGTGGTGGAGCAGGTAGGGAGTACCAGGTGGTAACAACTGCTTCTGGCTTTGTCTCACCTGCTTTGGAAGATGCCGTCCTCATGTACGTGATGAACACACTGCATCTGCCTTGAACACTGCCAGGGATGAAGCAGTCACCACTTCTTTGATGCTCAGTCCCCAAGACCAGATTGCTCCTTTGCAAGGAATGAGCAGGCTCTCTAAGGGGGAAGGCATCTTCCTTCCCCCTTAGAGAGTGCCCAGAGCTCTGTGTTACCACGAAACCCAACCTGCGTTTTGTTCTTCTCCTACTGGCAGGGTTTAGCTCGTGTGAGAAGTGCCAGCGATGCTGTCGGGGTTGTGCTGAAGGAGCTGAGGCAGCAAAGTCACCTGGGCTCCTTCAGGCTGCTCGTGGCAGTGGACGGCGTCAACGCGCTCTGGGGACGGACAACGTTAAAGAAGGAAGACAAAAGCCCTGTAAGAAGTGCTCTGTTTGGTGCTGCTCCCACATTCCCACTGCAGGGGGCTTGGCCAGGTATTCCCTGGTCCATTTGGCTTTGCTGGCCTGGAGGAACCTGCACAGTCTGGTGCCTGAGAGTTCTTACTGCAGACAGCTCCTCACTAAGAGACAAGTGCAGAAACATCTTGATATAGCAGGGAGGGCTGGGCACTTCCCTGGGTACCTTCACTAAGGCTGAGTGCTAAGTGAAAGCAGGCCAAAAAGTGCTCCTAAAGGCTGGAGCCGATCCTTCCAGTGTGATGTGAAGCAGGGGAGGGGAATTGAGGTCTCCAACTCCTGTCAAAAGCAAGTGACCCAGCCACTCCTCACCAGGTCTCTCCAGAGGAGCTGACGCTCGTGTACAACCTGAGGAAGATGATGAGGAATGACTGGGTGAGTTCCAGTCTCCACCTTTGGGGGTGTTCTCCTTAGCAAGTAAAGGTACATGCCAAGATCATCGGATTGAGCTAATCCCAACCTGGTTTGAGTTGAAGGGACCTTAAAGCTCATCCAGTTCTAATGGCAGGGACCCCTTCCACTGGAGCAGGGATGCTCCAAGTCACTGTGTCCAACCTGGCCTTGAACAGAGCCAGGGATGGGGCAGCCCCAGCTTCTCTGGGCACCCTGTGCCAGCGCCTCAGCACCCTCACAGGGAAGAGCTTCTGCCTCAGAGCTCAGTTTAGCCTCCCCTCGGGCAGGTTCAAGCCATTCCCCTTGTCCTGTCCCTACATCCCTTGTCCAAAGGTTTTCTGTAGCCCCTTTAGGTGCAGAAGCCCACAGCCCTTTCTCAAACACCACGCTCACAGCTCAGGGGGGTTCCAATCTGCCTTTCAGAGCGGAGGAGCCATCGTAACCACCCTCAGCCAGACCGGCTCCCTCTTCAAACCCAGCTCGGCCTATCTGCCCCAGGAGCTGCTGGGGAAGGTGAGCCCCGGCCCCTCCTGGTGCTCGACCTGACTCCGCCGGCGCGGCGCTGGGCCGGCTCCCCCCTCCAACCCCAGCTTTGCTTCCCAGGAGGGCTTCGACGCCCTGGACCCCTTCGTGCCCATCCCTGTCCCCAACTACAGCCCCAGGGAGTTCGAGAGCTGCTACCGGTACTACCTGGACCGCAAGTGGCTGCAGCACGAGAACGGTGAGCGCGGCCCCAGGGCCCCGCACACGGGGGGGGGGGGGGGGGGGGGGGGGGG
>NDXB01022625.1:0-15743 GCA_002631895.1 Agapornis roseicollis
ACTTGTTCCAACAGCTCCATGTCCTTTTGATGTTGAGGACACCAGAACTGCACACAATAGTCCTTTCCATATCGAGCAAACTAAAAGACTCTCCCATTGGTAATTTGATTCAAATCAAAGTGGGGGGAGTGTTCATTTGTAATTTCCTATTTTTAAGCAAACTGGGAACTTTTAGCTGTGTATTCTGCATTATCAGCAGACAACAGAAAGATCAACAGACCCACGTTCTACATGTGGTTAAACTGAGGTACAGAATACAGCAGCACTGCAGGCACAGTTCAGACCTCCTTACTTGCTGACGTTTGCCCAACTCCAAAGAGCCACCAGGTTGAGCCAGACCATTGATAAGATGGAAAGTCCCTCAGAACGTGAGCTTACACATATGTTCACATGCAAGAATGTAGGTTTACCACACACTGCAGGTTTCAGAGCTCCATCTTGGATCAAGTGAGACAGCTCAGAGAAACGCCTAGCAGGTAGCAGCCAGGTAGATAATCTTAAGGGGATTCCCAACTATCCCCAAAACTGCAATGTAAGATCGTAAAGAAGCTAGATAATAAAGGAATGAGATGCAAACAGCATGGATTTACCTGTGGCAAGAACTGAAGGGCAGTGGTTAACCACTTCTGATTAGAAAACATCACACACTCAGCTAACCAACATCCTGATGGTCATAGAAACACAGAACAGCCCAGGCTGGGAGAGACCTTCAAAGATCATCTGGCCCAACCTTTGGTGGGAAGGGGAGCCTAGATGAGATTATCTAGCACCCTGTCCAATCCCATCCTGAAAGCTTCCAATGACGGGACCCTACCACATCCCTGGGAAGGTTTGACTGATCATCCTCGTGATAGCTCTCACTGTAAAGAATGACTTTCTTCTATGAAGATGCTGGGATCACCCTGCCAAGAAGGAAGGCTTTTCCCTCTCCCTCTGATTTATTACTGACAATCTGAACAATGTGAGGGATTGTCTCATTTTTCTGCTGGTTTTCCTTACTGTCTACTCATGGTTGTGCAGCAAGATACACCCAGGAGGAGATTTCAAGAGCAGTATGAAGAAGGTCAGCTCTGGTCACAGTTGGATGCAGTCTTTTCCTTAGTCACAAAGCACGGCACTTGAAATATCCTGTGGGATGAAGACAGTGCCTGCTGCAGCATTCCTGCCCTGATTTTCGGGAAGAGGGCCAGGCAAGCACCACGCTCAGTCACACGTTTCAAACGCAGTCCCCATTCTTAGCTCCAGCCTCTTGCCTGTCCTTATGCTAAGAATGAGGCCACGATCTCCACCCCAGAGAGACACTTTGCCTCAGAGTCACACACTATCAATCAGTCTACTACTAGTAATGAGGAACTATGCTTTCCTTCCTTCCACCTTCCATTTGGACCTTCGCCTTCCCAGTGGAATCATTTCGCTGGGTAAAGGAGAACAGAAATAGACAGAAACATGTCAATACGTGCATTGAAGAGGAATTAAAAACAAAACATAAGGAAATCTCTGAAAGGACATGGGAATTTGCTGGAAACCATAGGCAAGAGGAAAAAAAGCAGCTTTCAGGCATTCACTGCTGCACATGGAGTTAGTTTTGGATGGTTCCTTCTCCTTGTCCCCTTGGGGAGGGGAGGGTAGCAAAGGCATCATTACAAAAGTAATCACCTTGAAAAGGGTAGAACCCCAAGAGTTTGAAATCACTGCAAGAGGCAGAAGCGTCTGTGGGGGAAAGTTCAAACAGCTTCTTCTGCTTGAGGACTGCTGGAAACAATATGGCAATCATTAGTTTCGCTCTCTCTGGTTCAGGGTAGTCCATTTAATTTACACATGATGAACACCAGACATGCACACAGGTCCAATAGCAATATTAAGGTTTCCCCTCTTGCCAAGAATTATGCCACTAAAAAGCACACGTGCAAACCCATGTGGGCCTGGAAAGGGTTAATGGTCTGCTGGGGCTTATGCTTCTCCAAGAGAGGTAAGAGGAGGGACAGTAGCTCAGGTGGAGAACACACTGCTTGACTGTCCATGGGTACGGAGGATGGACAACCCTCTCTTCTCCACCGAGCCAACTGCACTCATTATGGGTTTGGCAAAAGCCTCCTGGAATGCATTGGAAAGGACAGCATCAAACCTGATCGTGGGGGTTTGATCCTGAGGTGATGCTAAGACATCTTGTTCTGGCTGAAGATGTGCTCACTGAAGAGGTTCCATGAGTCCTGCCTGCTTTTGGAGGTAAACCTGGAAGCCTCACAAGAATGCTTAGCTTAGGCCTCAGTCTTTTGTGTATTCCTGAATCACTCCCGAAAAAGTGGGTTATTCCTCACCCTTACGTGGGAATATCTCTGCTGACAACCAACGTCACCTTAGCTCATGCTGGACAGGATAGATTTCCAAAATGACAGCTCCCTTTCTACATGGACCACCAAATACTTAGGATGCTCAGTAGAGTTTTCAAGCAGAAAACTCACTTCCAAAAGCCAGCTCTGTACTCTGTATTACCATTAAAAAGAAATATGCCATCCAGCCATAGTCTCCTGTTCTCTGGCCTCAGACAGATCACTACAAAACCAGGACCTGAATTCTTTTACATCTTCCCCATGCTATATGCTTGTTCTCCGCATAAACAGTCCATGCCACTGAATCCTTGATGTCACGCTGACCTGGAGCTCTGCACTATAAAAGCAAGTTGATTTTAACCAGAAACCACAGCATAATGTAGGAGGATATTTTCCACTCTGGCTTTGGCATTGTCTGCTTGGTGACCTTGAGCAGGTAGTGTTATCTTTCTTCATCTGCTTATTAAACAGAGATACTGGTACTGACCACTCTTGTAAAGTACTTTGTCATCTACCAGTGATAAAAAGCCAGGTGCTGACATTATTGTGCAGCAAGTATTTACTCTCATCTGCTTTAAATCTCTCCCTCCCTCGTTTTCATTGAATAACCCCTTTGTTCCTGTGTTATGAAACACTGTAAGGCGACCCACAACTGCTCACAGAAGTGAAAACGGATGGATACAGCCTGATGGAGAGCCCCTCCTGCAGAGCAGGGGTGAAACCCTGGCTCCAGTGACCTCCATGGGAGTGCTGCCAACAGGGTGACTACTTTATTGCTGATTCACAGTAAACGATAGCAAGAAAAGCATTTCATAACTGGTTTTAATCTGCTGCTTGATAGTTTAGTCATCCCAAAAGTCACTATGAATAAGGATTACTGTACCCATTCCACAAATGGACCCCTCGTGGAAAACTCAGCCCAGTGATCAATTCCTTCCCTGTATGGGGGGGGGGATTTTGTTGTTTTTCTGGTGAAGAGACCACCATCCGTGGCCAAACAACACACTCAAACCCAGTAAGCTTTCAGAGGAATGACAGATGATGTCTGCTGCTCATTCCATGTGTTTTTTGTGCCCAGGAAGGTCCCTGAGGAGAGGAAGACGGTGCCAAAACTGAAATAAGAAAGATAACATTGGTAAATGTCAGAGCTCCCTGGTGAGTGCAGAGGTCTCAAAGACTTGAGAATGCTGAACAGATGAGTCACTGGGCAGGGTTTGCCACACGTCCTGTTTTTGACAGATGGGACACTAACTTACTGTAGTGCAAGTTAGTGTGAGAGGATCCTACAGTTTTATGGTATTCTAGTAGCATCTAGAGGCCTTAATAGTGAAGGCGATGGCTTTGGGGACTCTGTGGGATAGAAACTATGATGTAGGATGAGGGAAATGGATTTAATGTATAACTTTAAGGCCAAATCTTTGTATAGATATTTGGGGTCTGGTTTACAGGTGCAGAAGGGCATCTTCCTCACTGAAAAGACAGATTGTGTCACAGTTAGACATACATACCAGCTCTTCATAGAAGATCTATCTGAAGGGGGCCTCTAGGGATGCTGGGGAGGGACTCTTCGTTAGGGACTGTAGTGACAGGACAAGGGGTAATGGGTTCAAACTGAAACAGGGGAGGTTTAGATTGGATCTAAGGAAGAAATTCTTTGCTGTGAGGGTGGTGAGGCACTGGAATGGGTTGGCCAGGGAGGTTGTGAGTGCTCCATCCCTGGCAGTGTTCAAAGCCAGGTCAGATGAAGCCTTGGGTAACATGATTTAGTGTGGGGTGTCCCTGCTTATGGCAGGGGGGTTGGAACTGGATGATCTTAAGGTCCTTTCCAACCCGAACTATTCTACGGTTCTATGATTCTATGATCTATGCATCAAGTTTCTCACGGATCCTGCTCCATCTCCTGTCGTTCGGATCCACACTTTAGACCCGTTCTGAGTTAACTGGACAAGGCAGAGATTTTGCCTTAGTCCCACAGACAGATTTCAGAATTCTTTCCAACCAGATCAGTCCAAAAGCATAATATCTGTGTGCTTCTGGCACTGGAAAAGATGTCACAGTAAAAGTTAAACATCACTTCCATGTATTCTGTATTTGAGATGTGGAAATCACAGCCTGACTTTCCCATGTTTCCCGCTGTATTTTCAGCCAAAGCCACTGACTGAACACAAAAGTACACGAGCAGCCTTAAACCCCACACTATTTTTAGTTGAGTTCATTATTCAACAAATAAAGCAAGCCACACAGCTCTAATGTACTGGTGCTTGTGATGACACTTTCCACATCCTGCTCCAGATCTTCATGTCACTTGTCCCACCACAAGCTAGTACAACATCGCCTACAGCAGGACAGAGTTTAGAGTCTGCTACTGTCTGCAAACTGAAGCAGACCTGGCGTGAAATCCTGACCTCAGACAATAGCAGCTTTGCCACCAGCATAAACGGGACCAGTTTATTAGCCCATGATTCCTAACTCAGGCATTAGAGGCTTGTATATTTGACAGTTTTAATCCAGAAGCCCTTAGCTCAGTACCATCATGTGGGGATGTGATTACATGGGTAGACAAGATAAAGCTGGAGCACTCACAGCATTTTTGCTCCACTTCTGCTTCCAAATGTGAAGCTCAACCACTCCTATCCAGCCAAGTAACTGTTCTTCAGGGGCACAAAGTCCTGTGGCTAACATGCCCCCGTGGTCTCCATTTAACATGCTGCTGAAGGAACACAGATTTGTCCGCTGCCCCCCTTCCCCTTCCCATCCAGTTGAAATAATAAATACTTTACAACGATTTATTGGATTTCAGTTTGTTGAAAAGCTCCTCCAAACAAATGGAGTTTGAATGGCAACAAACACCAGCCAGAGCAGGAGAAAATATAAACAGCAGCGGAGAGCGTTAAACAAAACCCACTTCGGATGCAGCTGACAACAGGGCTCAGCAACCTTCACCTCCTGAGGCCAGGGCCCGAGACAGAGGGTCACAGCAATTCTGGAAGTGGATTGGAGGCCTTTGAATGCGGAGGGATGCAAGAACAAGTTTTGAAGTGACTAATCCGGGCTTTGGGCTATTGAGGGGCACAGGTGAGACTTTGATGAAGGGATTCCTTCCTACAGAGGCAGCCTCCACTCTGGTCAATGCTATTGAGATCCCTCAAGTACTTTGAGTAGAATCATAGAAGCACAGAATAGTTTGGGTTGGAAAGGACCTGAAGATCATCCAGTTCCAACCCCCCTGCCATAAGCAGGGACACCTCACACTAAATCATGTTACACAAGGCTTCATCCGACCTGGCTTTGAACACTGCCAGGGATGGAGCACTCACAACCTCCCTGGCCAACCCATTCCAGTGCCTCACCACCCTCACAGCAAAGAATTCCTTCCTTAGATCCAATCTAAACCTCTCCTGTTTCAGTTTGAACCCGTTACCCCTTGTCCTGTCACTACAGTCCCTAATGAAGAGTCCCTCCCCAGCATCCCTAGAGGCCCCCTTCAGATACTGGAAGGCTGCTAGGAGGTCTCCACGCAGCCTTCTCTTCCCCAGGCTGAACAGCCCCAACTTTCCCAGCCTGTCTTCCTATGGGAGATGCTCCAGTCCCTGATCATCCTCGTGGCCTCCTCTGGACTTGAATGACTTTTTCTGACTCATTTTGTCTGTATCACAGTAGAAAGTAAGTACCTGTGCAGCTACATGTGTATGACTGAGGCTGGGACAGGTAGAGATCAGGTAGACATCATCATGGAAGTGAAGTGGTCAGGAGCCAGTAACCTCTTCAGTGAGCACATCTTCAGTCAGAACAAGATGCCTCAGGACCAAATGTCACTAAAAACATGCTCTAGTTACAGACATCCCACCTTCTTGTGGGGAATGCATTTACATCTGCTAACAGACCATCTATCAAAGAAGTTATTTAGTTCAATGTACTACAAGGGAATAAAGTATACTTGACATACAAGGAAATCCTGGTTGCTGCCATTGCTCATTTAGCCCCAGATTTAAGCAAAGACTGAATCTCATATTATGATGGTTCAGCACCAGGCAGCAGCACACCGTGGCCCACCAGCCAACCCTTCTGTACTCACCAAGCTGACAGAGAGGTGAATGCCCACAGCACACCCAGACAGACCTACTGTGAAGGGGCTCAGGCTGGTTCCCCTTCCAGTGGTGCGCCACATTGGAAACCATCAGAGAAACTCTTGGAACCATGGAAGCTTAGCCAGGTCATATAAGAGACTGGAGGCTCCTGCTTGAGAGATAAAATACTCTCTTCTTTCACAGCAATCATATTAAAGTTTAAGTAGAAGGGGACTAAGAAGAGCTTTCCAACAGCACAATTCCCTTTTGTCAAGGCCAGATCAAGGATGTTTTCTGCTGCACAATTCCTAGGATCTTATCTATCCACAGTTTTCTTATCTCATAGATGCTACCTAAAACAGCATTGATGAGTGCACAGCCAGGGATTGCCACCTTCTATTCAAACAGGGGAAGCATGGCCAAGTAATACGTTCCAGAGGCTGGAAATCAGGATGTTTTGATTTGAGATGAAGTACAAAACATGTGTGAGTGACCAAAGACACCCTGCCTGAGCCTTTCAGGAAATAAGGGATTTAAGACTTTTTAACAGAAGAACACAAGTTTATTGCCAATAAATGGTTGTTTACTGTCTACACAAGAGCTGTGGCTACTACTTTATTCAAACATCCATATTTTGTCTACTTAATCCATCCCAAACCACTGCAAACACGTTGCCTTTCATCAGTTGTGAATGCTTCAGAAAGGGCCCTGCCTGTCTATATGGAATCCAAACTGCACCTTGAAGGGCTCCTACTGCATCCTAGCCAGCTGCATCTCCAGCCTGGCATGTGCATTGACCTGAGCACACACCTCTTCCCTGCTCCCTTCCCAGCTCCAAGGGGAATCAGCAGGCACCACAGAGGACTTTGGGGAAGTCAGGATATGAAGCTTACCTTCTAGAAGCATGGACAGTGCAGCTCATACAGCCTTCACACTTGAGTTCATCTCTGGAGGACCAAAGTTAAGCCCTGGATTACCAGCAGGTTCAGATATATGGCAAGGAGCTGTCACTGAGTTTCATTTATAAAGAACAGCCATAAACCCCACAACAATCTACAGCAAAAAGCTCATTCTACTCCAACCTGTGGGCTCACTGGGAAGAATCCTAGAATCAACCAGGTTGGAAAAGACCTTTAAGATCACTAAGTCCAACTTGCAAACCACACACCAAATACTCACAATCACACACCAAATACTCACAATCACACACCAAATACTCACCACCAAATACTCACAATCACATACCAAATACTCACAATCACACACCAAATACTCACAATCACACACCAAATACTCACAATCACATACCAAATACTTACAATCACACACCAAATACTCACAATCACACACCAAATACTCACAATCACACACCAAATACTCAGTCACATACCAAATACACACAGTCACACACCAAATACTCACAATCACACACCAAATACTCACAATCACACACCGAATACTCACAATCACATACCAAATACTCACAATCACATACCAAATACTCACAGTCACACACCAAATACTCACAGTCACAGACCAAATACTCACAATCACAGACCAAATACTCACAATCACACTCCAAATACTCACAATCACACACCTAATACTCACAATCACACACCAAATACTCACAATCACACACCAAATACTCACAACCACACGCCAAATACTCACAACCACACACCAAATACTCACAATCACACACCAAATACTCACAATCACACACCAAATACTCACAACCACACACCAAATACTCACAATCACACACCAAATACTCACAACCACACGCCAAATACTCACAACCACACACCAAATACTCACAATCACACACCAAATACTCACAATCACACACCAAATACTCACAGTCACATACCAAATACACACAGTCACACACCAAATACTCACAATCACACACCGAATACTCACAATCAGCTTTAGAACACTACCAAGTCATCACTATAAGCGTCATGCTGTGCTGTGTACTGAAACACATCATAACTGAACTGCAGCAGACCATAATTGTTCCAGGAATGAGCAATGTCAGGAACACAAAGTGGCCACTGTGGATTTGCAAGAGGTTGTTGCCGGGTAAAACCCATCTGTTTGCTTGAATCCTGAGCATTCTCATCTCATTTTTCACCCAAGATCAGGGCAGGATTCAAGGCAAGGAGAAGGCAGCAAGCAAGGAGGTTGAGGTAAACCTAAATACATTCACTGAGGAGGATGCAAACATTACCAGAAACACCTCGAGGTTCTGCAGCAAGCAATCCCACAGTGGGAAAGAGCCTAATCCAAAGCCCATTGTAGCAGGGTCTTTCCACTGACTTTGTCCTTTGTAAGTGCATGACAAGTGAAGCTTTTCCCATTGCAGACTGTCTGCCACAAAATCCTTTCTGTTTCTCTGCACGTTTTTCCACTGTTCTTAATAAAGCCATTTTCTTACATTATGTTAATATTTAACACACAAGGAAAAAAAAAAGAGAACCCCTTCAGAAATAACCAACCCTGAGGTCATTTTCCTAAAATAATCTTTTAAATAAACTGCTCTGCACAAACTTCACTCGCTTCAAAATGGGCTTTGAAACTGAAGACTGTGGAAAAGTTAAAGAAGTGATTGCTGATAAATAGTTCCATATGATTTATCGAATATAATATCCTTCCCCTACAACAGAATGCTTTTTCAGATCTCAGGGTATGGACTTGCTGCATGCAAAGAGCTGTGTGCTAAGGTTTAATAAGATATTTGTATGCTAAAGAACTTCCTTCAGTTCTCCAACACCCTAAACTTATTCAGCATCAGCAGTACTCTCTTAAATCATAGACTCAATCATAGAATAGTTTGGGTTGGAAAGGACCTGATGATCATCCAGTTCCAACCTCCCTGCCATGGGCAGGGACACCTCATACTAAGCCAAATACAAGTATCCTTTAGGATGAAACCAGACTGAATTGGTGCATAGAAGTAACTTCTAGAAAGTACTTGAAATGCCCCTCCTTGCTGTCCCAACGGGAAGGATGCTCACTTGTAGTCAGGCTGTAGCAACACCCAAAGGTTTGCCAGCTGCTCTGCTGAATTCCACAGGCATTTTCCTGGGGCCTGAAGGAGAATGGAAGCTGTCACTGCCTCACAGCAGCAACAAATATATATGATGGCAATATAACAGCAGATGGAGAGCTTTTGATGGCAGGATTATAGAGGACTGCCTCTTGATAGCGCCTCTGAGAAAGCAGACAACCTTCCCTTGTTCACAAGAGGTCATGTAAGGCATTGCAATGTATTGCCTTAGAAACATGTTCCCTGGAAAGACCCAGTGTGTAAAACAAATCCAGAACCAGGACCTTTTCAGTGTTCCTGCACAGTTCTGTTGCACCGGTTACATTACACAGCACTCACAAGACTGCCTAGGTAAATGAAAGCAACCTCTGGGTTAACACATGCGCAGACACTTCACACAAGTTGTACAGGATTAGTGCTTTCTGCCACAAATTATCCAGGTTGAAAAAGACACAGGCACGTCCATATGCAAAAGTTTCAGCTGCAGCATCCTCTCTCTGCTAGAGCAGAGTGACTTTGGGCATACAAAATTGCCTTCAAGTGGAGCAGGAACCCATGCTTTGTGGCTGCCTTATTGCTAATAATGGGCTGATCATGCCCGCATGATCCTATGAAGGCAAGCTAAGAGAGCTGGGTTTGTTCTGCCTGGGGAAGAGAAGGCTCCTGAAGGGGAGACCTGAGAGCAGCTCCAGTGCCTAAAGGAGCTATAGGAAACCTGGAGAGGGGCTTGGGACAAGGGCCTGTAGGGACAGGCCAAGGGGGAATGTCTTTAAACTGACAGACAGATTTAGATTGGGTATGGGGAAGGTGTGAGGGTGCTGAGGCGCTGGCACAGGGTGCCCAGAGAAGCTGCGGCTGCCCCATCCCTGTCAGTGTTCAAGGTTGGACACAGGGGCTTGGAGCAAGCTGCTCCAGTGGAAGGGGTCCCTGCCCGTGGCAGGGGCTGGAACTGGATGAGCTTTAAGGTCCCTTCCGACCCAAACCAGGCTGGGATTCTATGATGTATCGGCATATAAGGACTCTGAATTGACTTCACCTAGGACACACTTAGGCCTGATGTCTATTCTACAGATGCACAACAGCTTCAGGCCAGAAGCCACATAGCTCGGTAGGGTGAAATCATGCGTGCGCTAATCCACCCTTTTACACAGCACTGGATCTGGCCAGGATCCCCAGCCCTACTCAGGCAGAGAGCAGGCAGGAACAGGCAGTTCTATCTGTACCAATTTGTCAGATGTGAACTCAGATGCCTTCAGAGTGCTTGGAAGGATGTGCATGGTGCTCCTTTCCAAAACCTGTAGCAAGGAAATGGCTGGGCTGAGCTCTCTGAGCTCTAAACAGGAAACAGGTTCTTCACTCTCAAGTGGCTCAATGAAAAACACCATCCAGAAGTGGCTGTAATGCCTCCGTTTGCAGCTGCAGTGTGCCAGGAGTTGAGGTGAGAACACACAACAGCCCTGGATGCAGAATACTGACACTGAGCAGTATGGGGGCAACTGAGCTTCGGGATCCCCTTGATCAGCAGGGCTGATACCCAACTGCTAGGATCTTGCCACTGGGATGAAATACTGGCCCTTTAGGAGAGTATAGAAGGAAAAGTGAGAGGGCAGGTGAAAAGACTGTAAATGTTCACCCTAAAACCTCCAGCACTATGACCAGCCTGAAAACCCCATCTGTAAGAAGAAAAGATAACAATATATCTGGATGGGGAACTAAACCACATTCATAGGATCATAGAATGGTTTGGGTTGGAAAAGACTTTAAAGCTCATCCAGTTCCAGCCCCCTGCCACAGGCAAGGACCTCTTCCACTAGAGCAGGTTGCTCCAAGCCTCTTGTCATTGTGCCACACATCTCTGTCCCCAGCAGACTCACTATTTTCCCACCATACGCTCCTTCAGCTGGAAATGGAGGTGAGCAGGAGATGGGCAGTACTGACAGAGGTGAGGGAGAAGCCAGCTGAATACAAACACGTGTTTTGTGGTGTTCTGTTTGTTGTAGGGAAGAAAGGTTGCCTGTGGGTGAGCTGTGAGCATCCCACTCACACAATGTGGAAACAATAACTCATGGGCAGCCCTGAAGAGACACCTGTATTTTTAATGTGAAAAGGCATCTTGTTCTGGCTGAAGATGTGCTCACCGAAGAGGTTACTGGCTCCTGACCACTTCACTTCTATGATGATGTCTACCTGATCTCTACCTGTCCCAGCCTCAGTCATACACATGTAACTGCACAGGTACTCACTTTCTACTGTGATACAGACAAAATGAGTCAGAAAAAGTCATTCAAGCCCAGAGGAGGCCACAAGGATGATCAGGGACTGGAGCATCTCCCATAGGAAGACAGGCTGGGAAAGTTGGGGCTGTTCAGCCTGGGGAAGAGAAGGCTGCGTGGAGACCTCAGAGCAAGCAGCCTTCCAGTATCTGAAGGGGGCCTCTAGGGATGCTGGGGAGGGACTCTTCATTAGGGACTGTAGTGACAGGACAAGGGGGAACGGGGTCAAACTGAAACAGGGGAGGTTTAGATTGGATCTAAGGAAGAAATTCTTTGCTGTGAGGGTGCTGAGGCACTGGAATGGGTTGGCCAGGGAGGTTGTGAGTGCTCCATCCCTGGCAGTGTTCAAGGCCAGGTTGGACAGAGCCTTGGGTGCCATGGTTTAGTGTGAGGTGTCCCTGCTTANNTCCATCCCTGGTTCAAGGCCAGGTTGGACAGAGCCTTGGGTGCCATGGTTTAGTGTGAGGTGTCCCTGCTTACAGCAGGGGGGTTGGAACTGGATGATCTTCAGGTCCTTTCCAACCCAAACTATTCTGTGATTCTGTGACCTCTGGAAAGCCCTCCAGCTTCAACCTCCATCTTAATCTCAACCTAGCACAGGTTTCCTGGGAAGGGTCTCAACCCATTAACCTCTCCCTAGGTAGGGCAGCCAAGTGGGTCTGTGAGATGACTGGCTGAACCACTCAAGTCTGGTCTTGCTTGGATGTGGTTTTAGTCTTGACTCTGCATACCCTTTGTTTCTTGTCTATTACACCACCAGCTCTCGCTTTGGCTAGCCCAAATTCCCATCACGACTCACTACAGGCAAGGAATGCCACATCTTTCAGCACATTAGTTCTGCTTCACTGACCACAACAGGCTTCCTTAGAGGCAACTGCTCTCACCCCTCCTTGGCACTTTTTACCTGTCTGTCTCTGCTTCCCACATTTCTCTTTCCTCCCAAGATTTCCCAGTGGGGATTCTGGAAGTCCTTGTTGCCCAGCACTCAGCACAGAGCAGGGACAAGAGGAAGACAGTGGAGTACATTGATCCCATCATGGCCGAACACATACACTTCAGACAGTGCTTTCTGTAATTCCTCGGCCATTCCACATCCTCTGGAAAGAGGTCACCATGTTCATTCATAAACTTCGGAACCAAATGCCTCTTGCAGACCTGGTGGGTAAACATGCCACCCTGGTAGCCTTGTATAGCTACATATGGCAAGCAGAGCTTCACAAAGGCTTTTGTCCACATTTCCCATCACTTAGACTCTATGAAGACAAATGACTAAATCCCAGCTATGGACAAGGTTACCTTACCAGTGACCCCCAGCCTCTGGCCATGCTTCAGTAGGCCCTAGAGATCTTCGAGTGTCCATTCCCAGCCACACACAGATACTCTCCCCTGCCAGGCTTTTTGCCTTGGTAAACACTTCAGTCCTTTTCCCTGGGAAACGGGGGCTGTGGAACATGGAATTAGCTGCACTAGTCTCAGGGGCATCCCCAGAGGGACGATATTAACCTGAAATCAGACATTTCCCACTTTTTCTATATGCTGTAGCTTTTACTTAAGCCTACCTGCCATTCCCAAGGAGGTGAATGGCATCCTGCTGCCTCCATCCCCAAGTATGGTATGCCCCATGTGCACAGACAAGTCAGCGACAGGCAGCATCCATCCTATGCACTTTTACCCTGAATAACAACAGCCTTTCGCTTGTCTTTCCTTCCTGCTTGCCTTGGTAGAAGTCTGCTGTTGGTTACTGCTAGCAGATACCAATTGTCCTCTCTGCTGTCTTCCTGAATGTGAAATATGTGCTGCGATGTTTGCAACTACGATTGTTTAAATGAACTCTTAATGGCAAGCAAACAGGTATTTGTAAGTCATATTTACACTACCTAGAATGAGTAATGAGAATCCATATTGTGTCAGATATCAGAGGGTTTGTTGTTGAGCAGCTCTTGAGCATAGCAATCGAATTTATAGAACAGAAATACACTACAGTCTGTCCTTCATTCTGGTTTAGCATCAAAAATCAACAAGCTACAAAACAGTTAATGTAAAGAATAACAGTGGGAACCACGCTCTTCTCAAAGGGATATTTATTTGGTTTTAAAGAACTCATTCTTCATGCAAAGAAAATGAAGGTTGGAAGCAGAAGAGAAACATCTGCCTCCTCCAAAGCTATGAGAAATTGGGTTGTGCATTCTTAACCTTCCTCCTGTCCTTTTGCCTAAAAATCAATTACTTTTCTTGTAAAGTAACATATGTGGGCAACCAGGCAACTAGCACATAAAAACCACTCTTCAGACCTAAGCACAAATAGATTAACTGCAAAGAAAGGGTGCAATATATTCACTGATCAGAAGAAGTGCTTTCAGTTGCGAAAGTGATGTCTTTCTGGATGAAAGATCTGGACTTGAGGCCATAAGGAAGGTAGAGGATGGTTGCAGCAGATTCTTAATTGCTTTAGGTTTTGGAGCAGACAAAACTTCTTCAGAACACTTTTGACATCATTTGCCCTCTCCATGAAGATGCTGGTTCCTCTGAGAGTGATATTTATCTTAGCAAAAGAAGTAAACCCAAAGATTTCAGGTTTTCACCCATTTCTGCTAGGACTCGGGGTGGACACAGCACCCACAGCACCAGAAACACAGGTTTGGGTCCTTTGGGCTGAAGTGTTCAGTTAGATATGACAAGAACTATGGAGGAAACTGGGCATGAGCTCATTTATGGGTTAGTAAATCTATGGCTCCGGCAACTTTGGCAGGGGAGACGTGGAATGAAGGATAGTGCAAAACTATGCAAGTGTCAAGAACTCCTAGCATGTCCACATTGCATCACCAAACCAATTCAAACTGAAGGGATTCTTTCATTTCATTTCATTTCATTTCATTTCATTTCATTTCATTTCATTTCATTTCATTTCATTTCATTTCATTTCATTTCATTTCATTTCATTTCATTTCATTTCATCAAACTCCTTTTCTATTCTTATCAACTGCCTTCCCCTATCTATTTAAGGGCAGTTTTCTTGCCTGGCTGAATACAACTGTAATAACACGAGACTAAAGCATTTAAAAGACACCACATAATGCTCTGGAGAACAGGTAGCTTTACACAATCCAGAAGGAAATAGCTGAAAGCTAAAATGTTTGGTTTGTTCTGCAGGAGTGGGGCATAATGAAACCAGATGGAAACAATTTGGATGGCAAGCTTCTTTTCTACTGCTCGACATCTCCCTAACCTCAGCATTCACCTTGAGTACAAATTGCCCCAGCAAGTTGCAGCCCAGGATTAAGGAACTATTGCTTATTTAAATACAGATTTGCTGGGGATATCCACAGGAAATTTGAGGAGCTGCTTACTGAATGCAGCCCATTGTTTGCATTACAGTAGCACTTAGAAGGCTCCAGTAACCCAAGCACAGTGTGCATGGTGCTGTACAAACCTTGGTGGTACCCTCCCAGGCAAAAATTGCCTTTATCTTCTACTATGACTACGTGGCTTTCGAGGTTCCTGTTAGATGTTCCAGCCCCATGCAGCTAATGCAGAAACAGAATGGTTTGGGTTGGAAAGGACCTGAAGATCATCCAGTTCCAACCTGCCATAAGCAAGGGTACCCCACACTAAACCATGTTACCCAAGGCTCTGTCCAGCCTGGCCTTGAATACCACCAGGGATGGAGCACTCACAACTTCCTTGGGCAACCCATTCCAGTGCCTCACCACCCTCACAGTAGAGAATTTCTTCCTTATATCCTATCTAAACTTACCCTGTTTAAGTTTTATCTGACCACAACCCACATAAAGGGTTCTCATCAGCTCTAGTATGTAGGCAGCTGTGGGTGCAGAGATGAACACGGCTGGTCCAAGGTGACAAGGGCAATCTCTAGCAGAGGCAAGAGTAAATCCACATCTCAGGCACCAAAGACTGTGTCACAACCAAACCCAGTTTTTCTCTCTGATCTTGCTTCTCTCTTGCTCACATAAATATTTGTATGGCTAGAATGAAACCACACTGCATTTCCCCCCCCCCC